>JAHDVE020009374.1:0-54835 GCA_022606495.2 Halesus radiatus
TGTTCATTTACAATCCCCCTCCGACGTTTTTCTCCCCTTAATTATTAGTCTCTCATAGTGCGATCTATCCATGTATTTATATGACTTCTGACCTCTTCGGTAAGATATCCTGAGCATCGACAGTTTATTTATCATACGATGCAGCAGGCGATGAAGGGGTTAAGTCGAGGACTGTTTGATTGCTATCATAATGAACAAATGAATTGGAAAAGTAATGGAGATTTATGATGACTGCTCTCATTAATTACATCTAATGTAATAATGCAAATCTGTATTACTTTAACTTTTCTGGATAATAACAACTTTCAAACAGATTTCATTCACAACATTGTTATTATAAAAATAACATTGAATTAATCAATTTTCCATTATTACAAATATTGAATGAAAACTAAACTAAAAATAAATTCCTACACGTATTTTTGAAGCTATTTTGTTGTTAATGAGTTATAATCCCACAGAGAAAATTACTGATTAACTTATTGTCTGAAAAATGACGCATCTGTCCTGTATGTATATTTATCTTTGTGTTTTTTAACTTTTTTTGTTTATTAACGCCACACAGGAGATGATGTGTCGAGGATCTTTTAAAGGAAAGTAAAGAGAAGAAGTTCTGGGAAGGAAAAAGGTATGAGGGGTTGGTAGGAATCCGGGGGTCAGTATGTCCAGGAGTGACGGACGTATTAATACATTCCTTCCACCGCGGTGCTAAGCGATGAGCGAGAGAGTCCAGCTGGAGAGGTCAAGGGGTCTCCTTCAACTAGCTTCGAACCACGCAGTTGGTGGACGGACGCAAGAAGACCTGGATAAACCTCATCACGTGAACCCAGGCACCCCTGGTAAGTTATCAAACATATCGAACCACTTAGAGTAACCTATGGCAGAGGCGTTGGTTATCCAATGAATGGTTTCCAGGGCGGCGGTACCCATACCTGCCTAAATGGGATAATTAACACATATTCATGTTGGGCAAAATTGGGATTCAAAACTTATTGCAGTTTTTTTCCTACGGATTTAAAAAATTTGTTGCAATTTTTCCGTAAAGTGTAAATAATAAATTATACGTTTTTACACATAGTACAAATATTTCGAATAAACTTCTTACCCTATCTGCCCGGGTTATTTTGATAATGCATATCGATGCTTTATTAATAATTGTCCTGGTTTCCGTACCACACTTAAGAACAGAGAAAAATACGGCATATACATTTTTGTCCATTTAATATTCATGTGTTATTTATTCTGAAATGTATCGTCATCATGTTTCAAATGTCAATAATGTTTGTAGTAGTTTTATAAATAAATATTAATGAATAATATAAAATCAACAATATATAAAATAGGAAACCCGATCTATTTAAATTGTCAATTAAAATTTCTAAACTTTAAAAGTGTGGAAAACAGTCAAATTAATACAAAATAACAATATTATAAAAATAATTGGTCATGACGCATACTCGTAAATGGCACTGATCGAACGAGAGGGGATAGCGTAAATAACTTATTGTTGGATTTGCTATATTTGGATTTGTGGAATAAAAAAATAATTTTATTATAATATATTATTAGCAATATTTGATTATATTGTATGTAGATTGTGTTTAATGTAGTGTCAAGTAAGAATGAAGTAAATATATTATTAGCAATAATTTAGAATTTCGACCGAGGAAGCTCGTGTCTAACTTATAATGTATTTACAAGCAAATTTTTGAAATGGTGTATAATTGGTCGTGTCTGTTAACAAATATTTTTAATTTCGTACCGTCTTAGCAATATTTTTGTAGATTTATGACGATTTTGAAACAATTATACACATATACTCGTACATTCTGATTTGAGGTTATCCTTCACATTCGAGTTTGACAATTTATTTGTAAACAAACAATAACGTCCAAAATAAAAATATCAAAATATATTTTTTTGAATTTCTTATTTATAATTTTAATCCGTGAATTTGTTTTTGTTTTATATTTACCGAATCGAGTACATGATTCTTCTTCTTCTTCGTATGGCAGAGGAGAGTTGGTGGGGGTCATAGTGGGATGCTGAGGTTATTCTACCAATCGACGGCATCGGGAGTCACTTGGTTCAACACAGTTGTGCTTTAGGGAAACTGGTGAAACGGACATTCTTCTACGATGTGTTCTGTTGTTTGAATATATCCATATACAGACAGTTCGGAATACTTTAGGTCCCATTTATGCATCATATACGCACAAGGGCTGTGACTGCACCGGATGCGGTTTAAAGAGGTCGACGTCTCCCGAGGGAGAGAGAATCCCGGCAATTGAAAAGCAGGATCTACATTAAGGTTCTTGCTTTTCACGTTCGAGGTCTGCCAATGTCTGAAACAGTCTTTCGCCTCCACTCTAAAATGGTTTTCAGGCTGCTGGCCGGGAGGTTTACAAGGTCACCTTGAAGCGGAATGTTTCTATTCACGGCCTTTTGTATTCTCTGAAGGTATCCTCTCGTCATTTTGTACATTTGACGGTGCGATGTTCAAGAGGACTGGCATCCATTGTACCGGAATCAGTGACGTGAAGTCCATAAAAGCCAACCTACCCTTCTTTTTACAGATTTCTGAAAAAAAAACAATTTTCCTATAAATTTCAGATATATCTTATTTCACGATTATTCTACCGTAAGAAATTGTTTCTGCTTTGGAAATCTTATTTGATTTTAGTTGCAATTGACCTTGAGCGACTTGTCCTTCATACATTGTGGTGTAATGAATATTGATTATCAATATCTGAAAAGCCACTACCTGCCTTTGGTCAAGGAGCAATGCATGCCACTGCGTGAGGTGGAGGGAAGTGTTCCAGTAACCGTGCGCAAAGCTGTATTTTTTTGTTCATCTGTCTTCATGGTACATGGTTATGTCAATACATTAACTTCATTTAACTGTCTTCCTTGCAAAGCTTTAAATACTGAAACAAGATCATCTTTTTTCGGAAAGTATCAACAATTAAATTATTGATTTATGAACACCGTTTGATTAAACTAAAAAATATGCAGTTGGACCATTGTGCCTTTTTAAAGAGGAACATTTTGGAAGACGGCAAAGGGGCTATACCCAGCAATAGGTATATCGTAGCTAAAGTAGAATAATGTTTGGTATGAGGAAACACCCGTGGAACGAACTCAACATCGGTGGATGTCGGAATGCTGACTTAATAATGATATTATAATTGATGAAACTCAAAACCGCGTGTCAATGCTACATTTTAAGATATACAAACCGGTTTTAAACACACTTACCTTACCCTACCTAGCTATACATATGACATACGAGTACACAACCTTTCTCGATTTCCTCTTTTTCTCTTTCATCGCCTTTAAGTTTTTTTTAGAAGGAGGTAAAAATGAAACACTTATAACAACCTCTGACCTAAACAGCCGGACCTTTAACACCCTCCCCATTCTCCTCTTCTTCCCTTCTCCTTTTCTCCTCTTCTGCAATATCAGTATATTTATGTCATTTATTTTATCGAAGGAAGCAATCACTTTGTGGCTTGACACTGTAGTTTAATGTACACATATAAACTGTGAGTTTATACTCGTATGTGTACATTCCTGAAGAAGGTTGAGTCCAACCGAAACCGGTCGAATGCACAAATATATTTAAATTAAATAAAGCGGCTTAAAACAAAAACATTTTTCATTTAATTTATTTTAACTTTTAGTTTAGTAGGTACAATTGCTAATCCGAATTTTCTTCATAACAGTTAACAATACTTGTTCATACTTGTTGTTCCATTGGATGTTTATATAAAAAACATTTGATTTCTTGATATCTCCCAGTTACATGACCATTATTGTATTCCACACTACAAGTGTCCACAGGTGTCCAGTTAAATTAAGGTTCACATAACATGTCTACATACACGTCTTGCGACAAGAGATCGATTTCGATGAAGATGTTTTGTCTGTCTGTCTGGAACAGTCATGCACAACCCGCGGTTCAATTCAACAATTATTGTTAACAATTTGAAATATTCATATAATTTAAAACAGGTTGCATGATGCATCAAGAACTATATAAAAAAACTGTCTGAGAGGCGTACATGGTCGTTATTAATTAATTGTTAATTGTTTTTGTTTTTAATTCGTATAACGCCATTTGTTTTTTTTTTTAATTTAATGTTAATCAAATTTAATAATACTATTATTAAGTTCTGCAGGTATTTTTAGTTTTTTTTATTATCGTGACAGCTGTTTCGGTGTTTAAGGATATTTTCAAACTGTAAACGGCAAAAAAAAATACATGATCGTTTCTCAAGAATACCAATTGTCCGGAGATCCAGTGGGACTATGGCACCACCGATTTAGGTTAGGTAGGTATACCTATAATCGTATCTGAATACGATTTAAAAAAAATAATAATAATTACGCGCGAAGAGATTTACCACTGAAATTACTTGGCAGAGCTTTTACTGAAGATGTGGCCTTTTTTTAATTCATCGTTTATACACAACGCATGTTGGCGTTAGTTTTCCGCAAAGTTCACACAGCATAATGTCTCTGAAGTAATATTGAACACTATTTCTTCAAAAGATGTGGAATAACATTTTGGAGTTAAGTTTATTAAAATATTATCAATGACTTCGTTTAAAACCACTACAAAATTTAAAGCCAGGGTGGTTTTAAGCAAATAAATTGTTAAATAAATTAATGAAAAATTACTTTGTATTCACCATTTTATTAACATGCACATCAACATGTTCCAAAAGCGAAACTTTCCTCATCAGAAATGTATAGAATACTAAAAAACAAATTGGGATTCCCTTGAGAATTAAGCGTTTTCTTTATTGAAAAAACCGTCAAACTTCAACTAACACTGGCATATATATGTTTTTTAAATTTTAAATATCGTAAATATGTTTTTTAACGAAGAATTACGTTTTTAAAAAGTTATCTACCTCACTAGATAGTAATGACCTATTTATTTTGTCATTACTTTTAAAAGTGGAATTTGCCACCGTGGTATATCTTTGTCGCTGTGCATTTTTTTCACTTGTTAAATTTTTAACCTACGATGAAAATTATTTGTTACACTAGTAACTTACTTAATATTGAGTTTTTCATCTTAATTCATTTTTTAATGTATGTCATTCGCTAGATGACAGCTGTCATCCGAGAGAACCGGAACCGCAGTTAAGCAAGCAGTCTTTAAGCCTAAGGAAAAGGGTAAGGAATTTTCCTTACCAGAATAGGCCTTCAGGGGATACGATGTTCACCTTAACACCGTCCAGTCACCTACATTTAGGTTCCCTAATACGCCTTCGCCCACTCGTTTACTCGAAGAAAAATATGTTTATATTTTTTATCTTAACAACTGAAATTGGTCAAATTTAATATTTATTTACCCGTACTACGCAGACACGAATATTGAATGTTCATAAGGCCGACCTTTTAATCCTGCGTGGATTTTGAAGCAGCGAACTGCTGCAAAATTGCTTAGGTAATTATTTTTGATCTAGAATTTAAACAGTTTAGTTTCTGAACTAATACTAACTTTTTACCAATAAACGACATCGCTTAGAAAATTTTTAAGCTTTCAAATGTGAACATAAAACAAAATGAAATATCACTCTTTATAACCTCATGTCATTTTAAAATTACTGACTTACTATTTAAATAATAGGTACAATAATGATTTAATAAATATTCAGATACAAACCTTAACTTGAAAATTCATAGCTTACCATATTTAAATGGTCAATTTAATTGTCTATCATTGGAAAATATTTACCATATAACGTATCTAGGCGTAAAAATTGATCACAATTTATAGTGGGCTGACCACATTATTTATTTAAATAACAAAATTAAAAATTTAACTTACTTTTTTAAAACAATCAGGAATGTCCTCGGTACAAAAGATTTGATTAAGATCTACATGGCTCTCTGCCAATCACTATTAGAATATGGTATTATCGGATAGGGCAGTGTTAATGATTATATTCTTAATTTACTCATTAGAACACAAAAAGCCATCATGAAAATTATACTTAAAGTCCTAGTGTAATAACTAGTAGTGACGAAATCTTCAATAAACTTAACATTATGTCAATAAAACAATTATTCTCTAAAACAATAATATTTTACATTCATAAATATATAAAAAAAGAAATAACAACAATCACACATAGAAACACTAGATCTCAGAGTCAAAAACACATTCTATAAGGAACCACAAACACAACATTTGGACAAAAAAACTTTTTATACTATGGTACTAAAGTTTACAACAAAATCCCATTATCCTTCAAAAATCTCAACAGTCATAATAAATTTAAAAATCAAATAAATCACTGGATACATTACATAGGGAGATCTGAAATAGAAAATATATTAACACCAAATACAGACTAACACCGAAACCATTCAAGTGTACTTAAAACACCTCACCTTACAATTATTTTATTTTTTCCATCAAGCACATCAATTTAATATAATGTAATTTCGTATTTTGTAAACGAAATCCTCAGCATGGGAAATCCCATTATTTCTTATTTTGTTATTAAAAAAGAAGATAATAAAACATTATTATTATTATTATTATAGACGTGTAGATAATGTATATCCTCTCACCTTTCAAGAAACCTTCTCATTTAAGTATCCTTTTCCTTGCATATTATTTACGTGTTATTTGAATGCACTAATGTTTATCCTTGCAAACTTTCTATCTTGTCTAGTAGTTGCACTTTACTGCAGTAAGATTCACTTATAGAGATGATGTCAATCCTTCCATCAGTCAAACTAAAGGTGACTGAAATAAAAGGAACATAATTAATGAAATTGAAATAACTTTACATATTTTTTTAATGCACTTACATTTATTTGTACTACTACATATGTTGTCATAGTTATTATCTATGATTTTTACGTTGGAATGCTGAAAAAGAGAGAAAACAAATCTTAACTATGGATATTTCAATTGAAAACGTGATAGAATAATATGTTCCTTGAATTCTTACTTCATAATTAGTCATAATAATTCTATTATTCAATGACCCCAAGGCGACTATGAACATTTTGGATGGACTGAAGCATTTAAATTATTTTAGTTAAATGATAAAAGTTCGTTTTTTAAAACCACTTTATTGAATTTATACACATGTCGATCAGTTTCGGTTAATCTTTACCTTTCTCAGGACCGTGATCATATAAAGAGACTTAAAATACAGAGACATATTAGGATAAATGAAGTAATACTGCCGTCGTAAGTAAAAACACAGTATCTTCTTTGTGACTCTCGAGGAAGATGCTGTGTTTTTATTTCTCACGGCAGAATGGGGGAAAGATACTAAAATTAATAAGTTAACTCTCAAATGGTTCATAATTTTGTACATAAGTAAATTTTCTTCCCTATGCACATCAAAACTTCAATAAGAAATAAGTCCAGCTTTCTATACCAATAATAACTTAGGAAAACTTTTAATTAATTGTAAATACAAAGAATAGATAAATAGGCATTCTGGCATCTACGAACTAGATGATCCGTGGTTGAGTGGTTACGATCCTTGTCTACGAATCCGGTGGTTGCGGGATCGAATCCCGACGTGCGCAAGTAAATTTTATTTAATTAATTAGTGTTATATCATAAATTATTCATTTCAAGTTCCAGGGTGGTAGATACTGTCAGTATCGCCCTGGTGAAAGACCAACATTCAGAATAGAAACGTTGCTTAAAATGGCTTTAGGCAGATCTGAATAGCCAGGTACTTCCCCATCTTCCATTTCGCCATCTCCTTCCCCTGATCAATACTTTCTACCTCATAACATGCCCCAATTGGGAATGCCGTATGGATTGGTTGGGAGCAACTGGGACTCTTGTGTGGTATCACATAAAATTAAAAAAAAAACTTAATAAATACTAACAATACTTTTAATAGAAATACAGGAGTGCTAGTAATACATACAAATGGAATAGGTTTGCGCCTTAATAACGTAGAAGCATTAGAAATATCGAAATAATTAAAAAAATATGTAATTGCAACATTTTAATTAAACAATGAAGTAAATTTAACCGAAAGTCTTATTTTAAAATGTTCTCTTTCTTCCCATGTAACCCCTACTTCTCAACCTACCCTTCTATCGCCCCTCCCCGATGCTCTGTCCTGTTCCCCCTTTTTTTTATTTATCCTAAAACATCTCAGTATTTTAAGTAAGTTTATATGATTACGGTCCTGAGGACGGTTAAGATTAACCGAAACCGGTTGACATATGTATAAATTCATTGAATTGGTTTTGTTAACCCGGATGTATGGCAGTCAGCTGGAACTGGTATGAAGGGCATGGAATTGGCAGAGGAAGGATGAAAGTAAACTGTAGAAATTAGATCTCTGAGGCGATGTGTGGTAAAACCATGTATGATCGTTTGAAAAATATTAAGATTCGTAAATAATGCAAGGCTGATGTAAGAGTAATGAGTAAGATTAAGAAAGGGACGCTTAGATGGTTTGGTATATAGAGAGAATGAATGAAGAAAGGAGTGTACGGAGAATATATGACGCGAATATGAATGAAAGAAGAACCCGGGGACGTCCGAGGAAGACATGGCATGATCAAGTGAACCAAATACTCGAGTCGGGCCATACCGGAAGTCGGAATAATAGAAGAGAATGCATGCAACGATGTATGAATGTGAATAAAGCAAGAAGTGTAGTCCAAGATCGAATTGTTTGATGGTCCGTCCTCTCTGCCTACCTCTGCTATGAAACGGCGTGATGGTTAGTTAGTTAGTTAAACATATGACTTTTTTCATTTAAATGTCATGTCAAGCCACAAAATGATTGTTTCTTTCATAAATTATTTTTATTTTTACAAAACCAAAGTTACAAATATTTGGTTTTTCAAGCATAGGCCTTATTTTTTACTCGTGATGATTGTTTTACGTTGGATGGATGAAATTCCTTTTAAGAAGGTAAATGTTTAATTGTCTTTTCTCGTGTTTTAACTCGTTTTTCCAGTGTTGTTTTTCACATTTCCGAAGAAATTGAAGAAATCTATGCACAATGTTCATTTAAATAAACAAATCTTTGTTTTAAGCTATTTTATTAAATTTATGCATTGTTGACCGGTTTCGGTTAATCTTAACCTTCCTCAGGAACGTAAACATATTAACTTGAGTGTTACGGTTATATATTAAATTTCTTGGATGTAATATTATATTTAGTAATTTTCAGTTTATATTTTTCGATCCAGAAGAATGCTGAGTTTAATCGAAACCGATCGACAATGTATAAATATAATAAAGTAGCTTAAAACAAAGGTTTTTTCAATCAAATTATAACGCCAAATCACAAAGTGATTGCTTTCTTCGATAGTATGATGTTTATACTGTTTAAATTGTTGCCAAGTTCATTACTGACATAATAATCATTAAAGCCTATTTTTATTTAATTACTTTTTACTTAATCAAATTTGATAATTATATTATTAAATTCTGCAAGTATTATTACAATAAATGCAAGCTCAACTCATCCCTGGTCCCATAAATTATCAGCTTATCATCCAATAGTACACAGACTCATTAACGTCCCCTTAGACAAAACAGTGTATGAAAAAGAAAAGGAAACAATAAAAACGTAACAGTGAAATTAATTTAATATCACTATATCACTCACGTCACATACTCTGTCATTTATGTGTGACAGCTGTTTCACACTAAAATCAGGTTACCAAGATGAAAACCTTATAGAAAAGCTAACCGCAGAAGTGAAAAAAACTGCTTAAGTGCGAATTAATTGATGTAAGCAAAGCAATTGATTTCTTCTCAAAAAAATAAAAAAATATATATCCGGTACATAATAAAAAAATAATTTAAAAAAAATACATGTCTTTAATTTCTCCGTCCAATATCTGTAAAAAATCTCAAAAGAAATTAAAATATGTGGTTTAATATAGCTTTTAGAAAAAATAATAATGTAGGAACAAGCCTAAAAAACTCAAAACTAGATTCAAAGAACATATACGATGTTATAATAATAAAAGCACTTTTTCAAAATTAGCATAACATCTCTTAGTGAATAATCACGTCCCGCTTGAAAACAACGAGTCTAAACCCTTACATATGGAAAGAAAGGGTCTTAGATTAAATTTACGTGAACATTTATAAATTAATAAACGAACGAATGATCCTAATATAACATTAATTAATAAAGTAAGGAAAATTATTTATTCGACAATTCTCAGTATGTTAACATTACCAAAACAATATAACACCTTTAAATAAACCAATTAAGAAAATATTGCTATTTAAGTACGGAGAAAATAAATTATAAATGTAAAAACTTCACAGAATAGAGAATTTTAATTATTTTCTAACTAAATGGGTTTCACCGATAATAAAATCATTATTTTTGAAAACCCGTACAAATTAGAATTGGCTGGAAGTAAATAAAATCGTATAAATAAGTGGATTAACTACAGTTTGAAAATAGCCTTGAACGCCGAAACAGCCGTCACAATAATAAAAACTAAATATTCTTGCCGAACTTATTAATAACCTTATTAAACTCTATTTCTTAAAAAAAAGTTAATGGATTTAATTAAACAAAAAAACAACTATTAAAACCTTTCTTGGATTTCCATTTTGTCTTAAACAAGCATTGATAAATGATTTATTTAGTTAGGGAAAGTAATAAGTTTTATCCATTGGTTAGTACGAGTACGAGTATATCGGTGCCGGTGTTATTTTCAACACTTGTTTCTTTTCAATCTGTATATTTCGGATTTGATTTGAATACATGTAAAATGATTCAATCGTTTTTAGCAACAACATTGTTATTAATAATTGTGATGATGTTTGCCAGCTGACGTAAGAGTCGGGAGAAGGAAGAAGTATCAGTAAGCAATGTACGAAAGTATCACGACCAATTGAACTGTGCCACATCTCAAAAATTACTCACGATTTATGTATTGGATAAAAACACACAGAAAAAAACCCTACAAGTGTGTTATGGTTGCATAATTAAATTTCTTACAAGTAATATTATAATTAGTTATTTTTCAGAAAAAGCCACTTTTTTTAGCCCACCTCGATACGATTTATGCCATTTAAAAAAATGTTGTTTTAACATGATTTTTTTTAGTAAAAAAACTTTGCAACTATCTTCCACTTATTTATTTCAGACCGGACCGGTTTCACCCTATCACGAACATCTTCAAACTAGTACAATTAAAACTAAATCTATGAGACTTATAGTATTTATGTCAGAGTGAGTCCCATTGGTCTTTCAGATACTGTATAATTTGTGACTGAGAAATTTTTTGGTCAGAAAATTCAAATTTCTCGGTCACAAATGCGCAATATTAGAAAGAGCGACGGGACTCACTCCTGACATAAATGCTGTTTATACCATAGATTTAGTTTTAATTGTACCAGTCTGAAGATGCCGTGATAGGGTGAAACCGGTCCAGTCTGAAATAAACAAGTTAAAGATAGTTAGAAAGGTTTTTTTAATAAAATAATTCATATTGTAATGAAATTCCACCATAAATTGGCACTTTCAAAATTAGAAATAAATATTTTTTTCTTTGGTCGAGCATAATTTATTGTAATGAGAACGATGATTTGTAATTACTTTCAAGTTTGTTAAACATGGGCGAAGTTAAAAATAACCTTTTAAAGTTTTGCTCTTCAGATGATAATAATTAATCAAACAATATGAATAATATTCCAAAGCAAACGGGTTCCATCTGCCCAGAGCTAGTATGGCAGCGGCAATACCATTTGTGGGTTTGTTGAGCAGTTGAAGGGACTGTGTTGGGGAAGGAGAATAACACAATAAATTGTCATGAATTATTTTTGATCGCCGAGTTTCGATATTACATCGGAGAGGGATTTTTTATTAATTCGAAATAATGTTTTATCAAAATCAAATTAGAAACATGTAATTTTTTTACCATCCTACTACGTATGTTTTACACAATATTTAAAAATGTTTAATATCCTCACAAAATACTGCGAAATTTTAATTTAACATGCCGCGAAAAATTAGATAAAACAATAGGATGTAGTGTAATTTTTTAAATACTAACTTTAATGTTTTTTTTTTTAAATGAGGATTACAAAACTTTTTTTAAGTTTATTAGAAAAACGTACCGCGAAAGGATTGAAATTATTTTTCTCCACCTTTTAAAATTCTTTTCATGGTGATCAGAAAAAAAAAACATATTTCTGATTTGATTTTGATAAATGCTAAAAGCTTACGTCAATTAAAAAAAAAAATCTAATAAATATTTTTCTATTTTTTTATTTTTTGATAGAAAGCAGTCACTTTGTGGTTTGATCTATTTTTGAAATAAAACGACTGCTTTGGTTGTAACAACGAAATTTACTTAATTTATTACTACCGACCGGTTTCGCTTAACACAAGCATCATCGTGGTACAAATTAAACAAAGTTTTAATCGGTTTAATTTTGAACCCTGATGATACTTCTGTTAACCGAAACCGGTAGGTCGTAATAAATTAAATACATTTCGTGGTTATAAACAAAGCAATTGTTTTATTTCATAAATATTTTTTAAATATATAAATACTCTTTAAATACATAATGTTTATCGTAATGCGTAATAATATTATCATTATTTCGAGTAAATAAATAATCTCTCTGACGTCCATTTCCCCTTCAATCCGAATGTTGATAGCAGAATTTGTAATTACATTCAAATAATGATTTCTTAACCGAAAGTTCATGGATTTTGAGATAATTGACAGCCTTGCGCACATTCGTTTTGATTGTTCTTCATTTCATTAAGTTAAAATCATCACGGTTATGAACTTTATGAGAAAGTGGTTAACGTACCTACATTTTGTTAATAACATCTACATGAACCGAATATTCTATAGTACAACATGCAAAGTTTGGCATGAAAAATGGATAAAGATACAACAAGACTTTTGAATAGTTTTCTATGATCCATGATACTAATGCATTTCTATGATTCTCTGTTTCTATGGTTGTATTGCTCTGAAGAGATAAATCTATGGAAATGTATTGTGAACATATCCAAAGTAAGCACAATTATACATTACTTTAGGTGAAATAGATCAAACATTCGTCCTTGAACAGATAAACAATTTCATTTACCTGTATTGGACCTAGAAGTTGACAGGTCTCACATAAAATGGTTAACAGAACAGTTTTCTTTCTAATTGGTATATATCATACTTCTAGGTATCTTCTGTTCGATGCCTTAATGATATTTATTTGAGACTTCCGTGGCAGAGCGGTAAGATCTTGGGACCAACCCGGACCCAGAGCTCGCGGGTTCGAAATCAGCGAAGAGAAAATAATTATTTTTATAAACAATAATTATTAATCTAAAACACTCATCCAAATTGAAAAAACCTTCCGAGCAAAGATAAATGTCGCCGGCAGGACTCGAACCCGCACCCTTCTAATGTCCGGTCAGATGCTCTACCGTTGAGCTACGTCGGCTTATCGCGAACCCGCCAAGTTAATCAATATATACTAGTGTTCCATTCAATAATTACTGTTTTTATTATATTTTCACCTGTAAACAATAGCGACATTTACCTTTGCTCGGAAGGTTTTTTCAATTTGGATGAGTGTTTTAGATTAATAATTATTGTTTATAAAAATAATAATTGTTACCCTTTGCACTATGCACAAAAATCTTGTCTTAAGTTTTAAAGAACTTTAGTTTATCAATTAGAAAATAATTAATTTAAATTATATGATTTATTAAAAAAATGATGATAATAATAATAAAAAAACAACATCAATATAAACAACTTTGGGGCAAAGAATTTTGCAAATTTTCTCAAGTATTTAACATCTTCCCTCTAGCAATAAAAAAAAATCACAAAATTAACCGACTTCAAAAGAAGTATTAAGATATGGATTATGGACACGGGAAGGAAGAGTGTTGCAACCGAACAGAGATTAACGCTCACGGTGTGTTTTCTTCTAGATTTCAGATTTTTTTATTCATGTATTGCTTTGTATTTCTCCTCTAGCAATATTTTAACATAATTACAAAAAACTTACTTAAAAAAATTAACACACTTACAAAAAAAAACATGACCTAATTTATAATCCATACATAAAACCATGTACAATGTGACCTTAGAACGGGGTAAAAAAAAAAAACAAGATAAGACATAATCTAAAATTATTAATTAGGTCAAGTAAGATTAGGTTTTTAGGTTGAGAAAATCTTTGTAAGTAGTTTAAATGACTTTATATCACCTTATCTAAATTACAAATTTTCTCGGAATCTACCTGAACATGTCTCGGTTCCACTAACTCCGGGCCAATGAATTGAAAATGTATTTTTAGATGTATCTTGTCGTTTTCATTGTTCCCATGCAAATTAGCCATCCTTTGCAATAATTGATTAAAAAATTAGGAATCTAATGTCAAAACATTCCTATTTGCACATTTATGCAGCCGATTTTAATTTGTGTGAATTAATCCATGTGCAACATCGAAATTCTCGAAACTAATGCAATTATTATTATTATTAGTTAGTGCGAAAATTTTCGGCGGTGCCTTATCGATGGCAGAGATTAAAAAAGTTCGATTATTTAATAATGTCAGACGGCGTCCCCGACCCACAAGAAAACTAAATTGAAAGACGTGAAAAAACACCCACGAGTAGAAAAAAACATAGGCTTAATAGCGTATTGAAATGTTAGGTCAGGTGTGTTTTTTCCGCTTTTGCGCGTGGGATTCTGTTGTGCCGCCGTATCGGAGGTAAGAGGTCGTGGGTTTACAATGGGAAGATGAGCGAATATATTCATATAGTCTCTGTATAAATACTTTCACCACGTTAGGTGACCGACACTCGCGCCATGTCTGTGCTGCGGGGAACATGCCCACTGAGGCGCGTCTGAAACCGAACCCTCGACAGTAAATCATTATAAAAAAATCTCAGTATTTTTCCCAACCATTGGACCAACCCTTTTGTCAAAGGTTGTAGCGCTAGTTCTTTGCGCGGGTCGTTCTCAGCGGGCGACTCGCTTTGTAAACCTCCCCTATTTTAAGGGAGTGTTTTGAGTTGATTTAATTTGTGATTGTAAAGGACTAAAGTGCGAGTGAAAAACTGACTGTGAATTTTACTGTTCCCGCTGTGGATTGTGAGACAATATATAAAAGGTAGGTTTTTGCTAACATTATGTGTTTTTGATGTATTTTTATAGTTTATTAATATACGGTTTTATTGCTTATCAAAGTCTTATCATCTCTAAATCAAAGAGATTTATTACATTATTTTTAAAGTATTTTGAATTTATTTTAACATAATTTATTTTAACAACTGAATTATGTATAGTACCTTAATATGGGGAGCAAGATATACATAAACTTAGCTAAAGCACAGTAATACCATCGTTTATGAATAGCCAAATTTAATGCGTTATGTAAGTGCGTTCAAAGCTCAATATTGGGATTCCCCGTTGCACATCGCATATAAACTTCGCAAATAAAATATATTATTCTGGGAATGGTAGCTTATTGGCTTCTATCGTATTAAAAATATAAATTAATTAGTAGATTTTTAAGAAAAATTTCCGATAATTTAATGTGGGTAAAATAAAAAATCTTTCTGAAAACTTAAACTATGTATACTCGTACTAGGTAGCGGAGAGTGTCGTTCAAACGTACATTTTGTACGTAACAAATATATATTTTTTTATTGTTAGTAGCCCTGACGTTATCTCAGTTATCGCTTTGTCCAAAGACCTTAGTTTGGCATGCGTCGCAATAATTTTGCTATCTAAAGTAAAAATAATTGTAAATCTTCAAGACATTTTGTGCTGCAAGTGATTGTTGATTTTCTATCTTCCACATACTCGTATGCTCTGTTTGCATAGCATATTCTTTTTTTAAATTATGAGAAAACGTTTAATTTTTTTTCTTGCATTTCTACCAATCAAGATTTTAAACGAAAATCGCTGTGTTATGAAATGGACAACCTTTTGTTTAATGGAGTGGACGTGGAATTTGCCAGGGAGATTACAGGTTGCGCTAACTGTACCGTTGATTGGTTTCAGTGTAAATTATGCTATCGTGGTAATAAAGGATGGAATTATTTTTTCTTCGCCAATTGTAACTAATCACTTTAATATTATAAATTAAGAATCATTTCAAAAAGTTTCATTTATTTATTTTACTCCTATGCAAAACACGTTACAAATTTTATTTTTAAAACTTAATGTCAAAAGAAACATTTTTTATCAAAACTCATACTATTTTTTTTAATAATTTCTTCAAAACACTTTGTGGTGTCATTATAAATAAATGATTTAAAAATCACTTTGTAATCACCACTTTATAAATATATAAATATCAAGGTATTTCCTGATGAGGAAAGCTTCGCTATCGAAACATGTTGATATGTACATATTAATAAAGTGGTGATTACAAACTAATTTTAATTCTTTTATTCATTATCGTTTGCGCCAATAAATTATTAAAATAAATTGTTTTATAATTTCTTCAAAAGATTGGTATTCACTTTGTGGCATCATTATTGATAAATTAATAAATTAAAAATACTTCTTATTTACTAATATAATATAATACTTTATTAATATACACAAATATCTACATGTTTCGAAAGCGGGAATATATAGAATACTCAAAATAATAATTTCAAGTATAGACAAATGATAAAAATTAAAACACAATAATGTAAGAATAGACAAATTATAAACAAAAACAAAAATTGATTTAAGTACTTAAGTAATTATTCAAAAACGTTAATAAATTATTATAAAACATTGAATAACAAATTTATACTAGAAATTAAAAAATAAATTACTTTTATTATTAATATTACTACGAAAATAAATTCAAGAGATTATTTAAAAAAAAAATCATTATTTATTAAATTTAATTCACTATTCATTAACGCTCTTTATGATTTCTAAAATTTAAAATTTGTCTAATTGTAAAAGGGTTGTATTTGTATATAATGTCAAATTAATCAATTAATTAATTAATTGTTTTGTTTACGTAATATCTATTTCAAAGCACACGGTGTGCCTATCAAAACACGCGTGCCATGAATCTGACAGTTGTTTTATTAACCACTGTAAAAGGTTAATTAATTTACGTAATTTGAATAATTATAATAATGTATTTGGAAATGAACAGAATACTCTTTATAATGGTACTACAAAACTGTCTTGTGAAAAATCATTACTAAAATATTAATGACTTTTAAAAAATGTCCGTTTTATTGATCTCAAGATTAACTTAACTCTGTTGTTGAAACGTTCCCCTAAGCATATTACCTTGCGTTTTATATAATTTCATGCAATCCTTATGAAAATAATATTCATAATTCTATGAAAAAAAGCTTTACATGTATTGAATCGAATGGCTTAATGATCTTTGCATTTATAAGAGCATTTGATCAATTAGCGATGAGTTGTTTATGAATCGGTTGAAACCGAAAGTGGTTCTTTGAAAGATTTTTATTGGTACCAATATCCATAGATACACGCGTTTGTTGCTTTTCAAATAATAAAAAAAACATTGGTTTTTTAATTTGAGAATTAACTACTACTAACTCCTTATAAAACCTTGAAAAATGAGGCATTTTAACGGAATATCGAAAATATGAAATATCACGGATGTTCATATTGGAGTCACGTTTCAAATGATTATTTTTTTTTATTTTAACTGCGTACTTACATCTTAAATTATGTTTATGTAAATCAATTATCATATTACATGCATACGAGTACATCTTCTTCCCCTTGTCCTACTCGGGTCGGAGACCCGTCGCATCGAGAAGGCGCCTCCAGGCGTCCCTGTCCTGTGCTAGGGCATCCGTCTATAGTAGGTCCAGCCTCTCATCGCACAGCCCCTGGAGTTGCTTCTCTCACCTGTGTCTGAGACGACCCACTGGATGTTTTCACTCTGGAATGGCATTCAGAATTTTCAGCGGAATTCGACCTTCGGTTCGCGTGCACCCAGCCGTAGGTAGTCGGTTATTATCGGTCACTCCCGTTGACAATTTTTACGTCAAAATAAATGATAGCGCGAATTCGGGTAGAAACAGCTTGCTTGCCACAAACTTTTATAGCACGAATATACGCACCGTGACCAAACCTAAATTATCATATTAATTATTACAAATGATAACGTCGGTATTGTACTGGACAGATGTCCGCACAACACTGGTTGCTGGCATCAAACACCCTCTCGTTCTACTTTTGGGGATGATTAGTGGGGGAGTGCTCGTCTCACGAACCCAGTGCTGAGAGTGGAGCACTGGATGGGCTGATTCTGTATCTAATCTTTAGAACATGTTTAAGTAGCAGATATAGAAGTTTTCAGGGAAGATGATGGCAAGGAAAGTAAAATATTTATTAGGTTCTTGGGAGAGACCCGATTCTTTACTTATTTATAAAATTTGTATATATGTACCATGTTTAGGGGTAATTATTCTTAAAAGGAAAATCATTGGAATGCCTATAAAACATTTATTTAAAACAAATAAAACTAATTGCAAATCCAATATGTGCAGTGATAAGAACTTTACCATAGGTGTGTTATCTTAGGAATGAGTTGAAACCCATAAACAAAAAAAAAACAACTATAATTCAACTGACAAAAATGACGAATCTCACTTGTGCACAGTGATAAGAACTTTCTCAAAGATGTGTCATCTTAGAAATACATAGAAACGTATAGAAAATGAAAAACAAAACTATAAAACAAATTACTCTAGTGAATTAATGCAAAACTCACATGTATATAGTGATAAGGATCCTTATCAAAGATGAGCAAACGTTTAATCCCTATGGGGTCAACATCTCAAGAAACGAGAAATTGATACACGTCTATTACAGATGTCATTAGTTTTAAAAAAAATGATAAAATATTATTACACTACACTGAGAATGTTGCCTGAAAAGAAAAAATCCACGTGATTTAAATTTGAGGGTTTCGTTCTGGAAGAAATAAAAAAAAGAATGATTTTTGAAAAACGGAGGTAACAAAATAATTGGCTTACTTATTATAAATCATATTAGTAATTTGGCTTGTGTAATTAAGCATTCTAGACAATTTAATGATAACCTTTGTTATTTTTTGATAACAATGCAATTATTTCGAGATTTCACATAAGCTGAACTATTTTGTAATGCAACATTTGCTAATTACGATAATTGAAATTAAATGTAGTGGTTAGATTTAATGAGAAAATATGTTTACGTGTGTTGATTTATTCAAAATTTAATAGGGTTTTTTTTTATAACTTGTCATGATCATTAACATTACGACGTGAAATAAAGACCTCGTTTTCAATGAAGACGTGTATTTTTTTGCAACTATGTTTTTGAGTGCGAGATCATTAAACAAATATACTATTCTTGTTATTTTGGATAATATTTTGAGAAAAGAACCGTTAAAATCATTAGATATAGATGAAAAATCTATATTTATCAAGTGACTGGCACGAGCGAAGTTCACTGATTTTTCCCAGGTTGCCGTCCATAGTATGATGATTATCCTGATGCTGGATTCTATGATTTTTAAAACTTTTTGACAATAAATAGAGCAATTTTTTATATTGTTTTTATTGATTCCTCGTAACGCGAAAAGCTGTCGAGACTATTAAACTATCCCAGTAAATCAAAGTGAAATTAATTCCTACTTTTAATTACCAGAAAAAAAAGTTTGCACGTAGCAACAGCCAAAGAGACTTTTTTTTAATTCGTCCACACCACGACTTGGCCATCGTTATGAAATGTCATACTTGTTTGTGCAGCTCCCATCTAGTGCACCATGGGCCATTGCCTCACAGTAGATAATTGAGGAGGTGATTACACAATAGGGAAAAAAAAAATCAGTTGTGACTCTGAATAAACTGATTCAGTTATTTGAACTGTGAACCTTCTAAGGGGCAATTTAAAACCAAATGACCTTTCTAGAATAACGTATTATATCATAGCTAATATAATAGAGCAAGTGTACCGACCTAAGTACGTACTCGTTCTTTTTCTTCTGGAGCACTCTCTTATCGGAGGTGGATTATCATCGAGGTACTGTTTCTCATGTAGGCTGCAATCCGGAATATCTTTGGAATACTTACTCGTTAGTTCTATGGAAAAGAAAAAAAAAATTTAGTCGTTGGTATTTTTTCTCAATATATCTAAAATGATAATTTAGATATATTGAGAAAAAATAATGGCAAAATTAATAATTTTTCTTAATTAAATATTTAAGTTCAAAATTCTTAACATCCATTTGGGAAATTTTGCGATTCTGAAAGGAGTAAGAAGAGGAATGGGGAAGGTCATTGGAAAACGTCTAGCTATTCAGACCTGGATAATAAACATAGCTAAAGCCTGAGATATAATTATTTTCCGTCATTTTTATCGACATCATACATCGATTTTTAAGAATTACTAATTTTGTTTTATTTGGATGCTAACTTTTTTGTATAATCTAAAATGTTATACCCGAATATATTTGCAATCTAGATAGTGTCTCGGATATGCCACTCTGTGTTTTTTTTATTAGTTACACAGGACACCTATTGAATTTTGCAAGCTCATAATGAATATACAATTTATTGCTACAACTCATTGAGGCTTATATACCTCATTGTAATATTTAGTCATTTAAAATGATATTGAAAAATCTCAAATAAATTATGAAACCGAGAAGACACAGAAAATAAAAAAATAAAATCGGATTTTTCTATAAGTTCAGAATCCGACACCTTTTTTTTATTTTGTGTGTCTTTTCTGTTAAATATTTAATATGAGATTTGTTTATCTTCAATGATTGAATAATATGTTATAATATTTATAAATATCTAAAGCCAATAAAACATAAAGTTTTGAATCTGATTGGTAATCTCTTGTTGGTAGTCAGAAATAACAGAT
The DNA here is from genome assembly GCA_022606495.2 of Halesus radiatus. Classification (NCBI taxonomy): domain Eukaryota; kingdom Metazoa; phylum Arthropoda; class Insecta; order Trichoptera; family Limnephilidae; genus Halesus; species Halesus radiatus. The sequence continues at coordinate 20,887 of JAHDVE020009374.1, forward strand.
TTTCTAGTACCATTTAAGTAATTCAAAGTACCATTTCGATGGCTTAAGCCAAAGACTATTTTGGCACCATCCCTATTCACTGCCGTTCACTTTTATTCCCCGTGATTTTGACTGCGGTAAGCAAATTACAAAATATTTATAAAAGGGATCAAACTAAATACTGTAACACTTATTTGCTATTTTATTATGCTCACCTCCCTTATTTTGGTTTCTTCGCTTTGCATGTTAGGCCACTTCACTGTACTATTTACTCCATGGTAATCGCCTACCGCGGTTATTCTGAGAGATAAAAGTATCATCCGATCTGCAAAAAGTGACACAAATACAACATTTTAATTTATTTATAGTTAATCTGTGAGAGAGGGTAAAAAATAAACCAAGAAGTACGAGTATAATACCGCTGCGAATTTTGTAACCGTTGCTATAAAATCACAGGATGTCATTAAAAACCGTGCAAACATTTTCGAATTCAATGAAATATTTTTAAAGTTTTTCTAGTTTCTCGATGCTAGCCATATAAAATTTGTTGAAACATTTGCATTGAAGTGTTAATTACCATTTCCCAAAACCAAATATTACCTAAATCTGTCGTATGCCACAATGACAAATCCACATTCAATACGTCGAAATTGCAAAAGATTTGCTTTTCTATTATGCTACGCAAACATTCTCCAGGTGTTTGGCAATATGGTTATTGAGAACTGAAATCATCTCGTCTCTTGAAGAAGACCCGGAGAAGGTTGATGCCCGTATTGCATAAGGTTTAATGGATGATTGATGACAACTTGATGAACATTGTACGCACTTTAAGTAGGTCGAAGTGTTTCCCGTATCTTCATATATGAACCATATAACACTTTCTTTATCCGGGTGACTTCTGAGAAGAGATTAATTGAAAAATCATCAGTTTAATTTCATCACTTATCCATACATACCTACATTAATACCTCCAACATTTTTTGTGGGGTGTACGTAATACAGAACCCATATGGAAAGATGTTTAGCCTTTCGTCATGATACCTAAATAACTACTAGCTGATGTGTACCCGGCAATGCTCGTATTTTTTTTTTTTTATAAAGTTGTGAATTCGTGATTATTATTTGGGTGCCATAATTGATTTGGCATCGAAAGTAATGCTTTGTGATGAATATTACTCTTTCTAAACGAAGAAACATTAATTTGAAAATTTTATTTCATTCCAAACATTTATTTTTTCAAAATATATTTAAATAATAAACTTCTTAAGTAGATATGTACTTGTGTTTTCCATTTTGAAAATAATCTACCCAAACAAATCATCTTCTTTTAAATATTTAATATGGTGCCAATCAAAGTGGTATATCTGTGGGCTAAACTCAATACAACATGGCGGGTTAAATGTTTGTCATACTAATTTTAAAACGTTATAGCAACAGTTGTACATACTGGATTTCATTCCAACTATTCTCTAAACCTCCCTGGCACTAATAAGATCAAACCGGTCTAGTAATTTTCAAGAAAATCGAGGACTGACAGACAAACATTAATGTTCATATATAGAGATAAGTGATAAGAAATAAGGAAAAAAAATCATTTTTAATGTGAATTTTTATTTAGCAGGGAAATGAGCTCTGGAGTCTTGTAATTTACACATATTATTATACAGTATGAAAATTCTAGGTCAAGCAAATAATTTAAGCTTGATACGTAATCTCCGTCGTCAGCTATGAAGCTTTAAAACATCAACTTAAGTAGGCAATGAAATAGTATAGATCTTTTAAAAAAATATGTATTTAGAATTATTAACGCATCGACCAAAAAATTCTTCTATACGTTTCTTAAGGCGATCCACTTGCTAAAACTCCAACGAAATCAAGCGCTCCTTATGCAGGTGGCGACGAGGTTGATATTTCCGCTTGACATCGGCCGCATGTTTCGATTTACGCAAAACATCTCCAGAAAGCTGAGGAAGAAATATTAAAATGTTTTACGAATGTATGAACAATACGACAAAAGGAGTAAGCAGGAGATTTTTTGCTTTAAACATTTTTTTAGGTTTGATATTTATTTTTTTTCTAGGCTTATAAAAAAACACTAAAAATGGACGGTTAATTCTACTCGCATTATTTAATTAAATAATCTATGATATTTCTAGCCCATGAAATTCTCAAAATTGAAAACACATGATTTTGCACTACTTCCCATTGCATCGCCTTAAATGTTAGTATTTCTTTAATCAATATTCATCGGTAGACAGGTACCTACCTATATTAACTTACAAACATGACATAACATGAATAAGAATCTCACACCAACGGAGTGTAATAATAATTTTAATAAAATTATTTAATTCAACTTTTATCTATATTATTAAATAGCTAATTATTTGATATTCATGCAATTAAATTAAAAATCTCGCTTCAAGTTAAGTGACATGCAATGTTAAAATTAAATAATTACATTTTGGATTGTTCAGCGTGGCGGTGTGCAGTCAATTTAGGCTGTCTCGAGACGCAAGTTAAACAATGTTTTTTGAGTATTTCCCAGTTTTGTCAAGGCTATCCACTTTTACCAGAGTGAGCTATGTTTACTTGCAACGTGTGAAAATTGGTAGTGTTCAGAATTTTCTCAATTTTTTGTAAGACGCGAACAAACAATCGGATTCTTTTGGTAGGTTACCGATTGGAATAAAAATCTAGCACACTAGCGATAAAACTGAAATATTACAGAAAAGACCTGAAGAAGTGCGGATTTACAAAATAAATGCTTTGTATTTCATCTGCTTATAAGAATTGTTTATAAAGTTACTTCAAGTCAAGTTATGGTTTTGTTGATCCATGCATAGGTATTTACTTACTAGAATAACCCGAATAATTATTAATTTAGAAATAGTGATTCATGTTTCCGTATATTTAACGTTCCCTTGAAACATTTAATATTTTTCTTTTATGTATTTGTTTACACTATACGGTTTTTTTTTTAAATATTAACAAACACTCCTTTCCTTTGTAGGTATAAGGAAGAGCATAAATTGTGAAAGAAAATATATTGCACAAAACCTATAGAATATGTAACAAACTAATTTTACCTAATATATTTTTTAAAAATAATGTTTGAATGTGTATATCAAAAAAGCATGGCCTCTTGTAAGTGTAGGTGTGACATTCTCTAAAAAAAATTCCCTACCTTTTCAATGTTGCATTTTACGCTTTGAGGTGGTGCTTTGCAGGCAAATCATTTCAAAGAGATTCTTGCTTGAATAGTGGTTTTCTGTATCTTCGGACTATTGCGGGGTAAGAGGTGAGTGCGGGGGGTGTCCAAAACCAATTCGAACCATTTTGAAACACTTTCGGTGTACACAAATACATTAAAATGTGCGCTATTTAAAATGATTTGTTCTTTTAGTCACATCATGCATAGGTTTCTTTATGTGAATTTTATAGAAGAACGTAATTATACGCAGCTCGCAATATCATTATCAATATTTGGAGAGTATTCTTTTAAATATCATTTAGCTGCCAAGCATAAGACAAAATGTCATGTTTTGTCGTTCCGTATTTTTATAAAAGTATTCAATAGAAAAAACACCCACAAGTGGTGCGAAATTAAAATATTTTAGAAAAAAAATACATTTAGCACCTAATGTTTTTCAATATTGAAATGAATTGTTTGTTGGGGCATATGCACATAGAAAACAAAATGATGTCACTGTAGATTTAAAGCTAAAGTCCTTCACCAAACTTATTATTGTAAGACTAACATATAGACAACTTTTATAAGTTTCTTGTAGGACTTGAGCTTTAAACTTAGAATAACAATTTTTTCCACTTCATATTCCGCATTTAAGCCCGCCAACAAACAATTCAAATAATATTTAAAAGCATTAAGTGCTAAAAGTGTTTTTTTTTTAAAACATTTGAAGTAGCGCCAGCTGTGAGCCCGTATAAAGTTCCGTTTAACCTTAATCAAATATGCTGACATCAATTGAAAATAATTCAAGAAAAATCGCGATAATAAATAAATAAATCACGGGTTAAGCCGGGTAGTAAAACTTGCTGTCGGTATATAAATCATAGGATATTTACATTACCAAGCTTCAACTACCCACCCTTTAAGATACAGAAAGTGAGGTGTACAGAGGTGAAACAGTTCATTAATTTAATCAGGTACCGCGATTCGTCTCTTCCGCATCGTGTACTTATGAACTCGTGCATCTCATTACGGTGACCTCCGACACGTAAAAACTAGTTCGTTACCTAATGGTAGTAGAAGCTTCCTAGCGGACAAAAAAAAATTCAATTTAAAATGTAATCAGTTTTTTGGTTTAAGTATTAATTTTCAATAATGAATGCGTCATTTTTATTCTGAAATGTAAATACGTAATACAATCACGAAGTCAATTAGAATTGATAACGAACAATATACCGAAATGAAAAAATACCATTTCAACAATTAATCCCGACCTAACATAAACAAATTGGCATTGCGTCTGGGCGCACCCAGGCGTCGTGAGTTCAATTCCTCGGCTGTCATAGGTCCTTCACCATGACATAAGCATCATCTTCTGCTTACTGTGATGATAGTAGAAAATTTTAAGTTTTTCGTAACATGGATATGTTTGTCTTACTGTAAAAAAAAATGTTTTCTAAAATCGTGTATTTCGTGTAAGCCGAAAAGAATACATTTTTTAGTACTTCCCAGAACAAGTGAGGGCATGGCGTCACCAAAAATTGGAAATTTGCGGGTTGGTTGAATTGGAGTAAATATGAGGATACATCTGAGAAGATAGAATAGCTAGAAAACAAAAGCAAAACTAAGTATTTCTTTAATAATTTTTTAAATAACTTTGTCGCACCATTTTAATTCAATAATGATGATAACTATTTTTTTAACATGTCTCAGAACCAATGGTTCCTTCAGCAGGATGCAAATATCCCAATAATGATAATAATTATTATTTAGAACAAAACGTTTGTATACATCACTTTTGTTCATATACTTATTCCCTATCGGGTTTCGTTACCACCGTAAGCTTTTTCAGGCAGTATAAAGCTTAACTATGTTACATATGTGTGATACATTGAAACGCAAGGACGAGCGGTAACCCCGGGGTGAGGGCAGGCAGAGGACTGAGGAGGGAGTGTTCTTTGTCAATTGGGAACATCGTTAGTATCGGGGTTTTATTAAAATTAATTTGATTGTTAATGGATCTATTCGTGTTTTTAGCTTTTCGTATCTCCAATATTACTAATTTAAAACACAGTTTTATATGAAAATAAAATATGGTTCTGTTTTTTTTTAAAGAATTAAAAATAAATTACATTTTTTTTTGACATCACACAAGTGTCGCAACTGCTACCAACCATCTGGAGCCAGTGAGACTATGGCATGCTCGATTGGGGTATTTTGTGAAGTTGATGGTATTAAGGAAGGGAGGACAATGAAGAATAGGAAGGTGCGAAAGTACCTGGTTATTTAAATCCGGTTACCAAACACGGTTAAAGCCATTTCAAGCAACGTTTCGATACTGAACGGTGGTCTTTCACCAGGGCGATACTGACAGTATCTACCACTCTGGAACGTGATTCAAATATACCACATATTATTTTAAATTAATAAATTATGAAATAACGTGATTTAATGAAATAAAATTTTCTTTCGCAAGTCGGGATTTGAACCCACGATCTCCGGATGCATACCCAAGGATCGTTACCACTCAACCACGTAGATCGTAAAAATAGTATAATGATTATGAAACACTTGCTCTTTAAAGCCCTACCCATAAGTTTACCAATAAGAAAAAGCCTAATTCAAAAGTTCATTACGTGGCACACAAAGGAAAGTATGTATACGTAAAATTGAATAATTTATTTAAAAATGCGACATGTTAGACCGATTTGAACTCTTACCAAATTCATTTAAATGATATAAAATCAAGTGTCGATAGGTTTTAACCTTTTAAAACACCTGACTATTTATCGTTTCGCGATTGCGACATAATTATGTTATTTCCGGACATCCAATGTTATCCAAAACAGTCGTTTTACAGCCAAAATGAATATTTTGTATACCAAGGCAAAAGAAAGTTGTATGTCACATCATACGAGAGTGGGTATTACGAAATATTACATTTTGTTGAGTGATATAACACTACGGTCTACCTGTCTGCTTACCTGGTACATCTTTAAGAAAAAACAACGAAAGTTATGGATATATAATTATATTTAACCATACAAAATATAATCACCCACATTAGACTTTAAAAAATCCATCGAAACTAATAAATTTAGTACACCTTGTCAAAAGACATATTAAATCACACATTTACGAATTATGGTAACATTTTAACGTTGTGAGACTTTTTGCGCAGTGCCATTTTGCTCAACTCAAAGCTTGATACGAAGAAGGTTCACGGAGTAATGGCCTATTGTAAATACATACTTTTTTAGCGGAGATTGATATAGTCAAAGAAATTTGCAAGGAATACCACTGAATCAAAAGGTTTGATCTTATCTGCAGGCTTGGAATTCTGCCAATGAAAATGAAAAGATTTTTGTTTATCTGTGTTGTTGGACGTAATGTATTGCGTCTCAGAGCCAATATTACTTTCGTTTTCATTATTACATGGTGGAAATGGCTAAATAGTTTGCATAAATTAAACACCCTGACAAGGTTTGAACCTCCGAAGCGCACCGGCTGACATTTGACATTTTCACATATCAATCTGCCATTAAATCGTAATTGCTCTGTGCAAGACCCAGACTAACTGAATTCAGTGGCGGAGCGGGGATTTCCCGAGACCCGATCTATGTCATTCATATTCGCCTTCAGTACCTACACATACCATAGGTTCATTGAAATATCTTCGAACTCAGATTGCAACTAATCCTTTGTGGGAATTAATCCATTGGCTAGATCTTTAATAATATGTTGGAAATATTCCTGCAGCGAGAAACGTTAGTACCTAGTTACCTATCTGACTTCGCTCGAGTTTAACAATTATTTATTTTTTAATTGAACGATCGAAATATATATTTACAGCCTATAACAAAATGGTGTCGATGTATTAGTTTTATTCATCTGTTTATTTGCTTCATATACCGATTTAAAAAAATAATTATTACTATAAATATGATAAGGTACATGTATTAAAAAAATATATATATTTCTGTTATTTAGTATTATTATTATTATTATTATGCGTGATAGCTGTTTCGCCTTTCGAATGCACAAAAAATAACAGCTAGAACGAATCTTTCAGATTTTTTAAAACGCCAGTGCTCATCGTTAGTGAGTTTTTGCTACTTCGGAAAACAAATGTTCTGCTTTAATATGAAAACAGCAGATTTGTGTTACTTTTTTAAATAATATTTACCATCGTAACGAGAATTAGGTCACTTACGGACTAAAAATTTGCTCCCTTCTACGTGGTTTACTCTGACGAAGTTGTGACTCCGTGTGAAATGAATTGGCAAATTGGTCGCATAATGGTGGGCGCGCTTGCCTACTGATCCAAAGGTCCCGAGTTCAACAACTGCATCGTGAAATTAATTATATTTTAATGGCATAACGGTTGCTTCAGTCTACGTCAGTAAACATATTAAAAAAATGATAATACGTATGTATAATTTTGCTAAATTATATAATGTTGTGAAGGTTCTGCAATACTTGGTTAGTAATGATTCAATCTGTGGTGTAGCAGTTAAGAGAATTGACATTGGATATGAAATTATTGTTCCTTCATTATATTAATAATGTAATTTTTTTTTTTATTGGTACCAATCAATGTTTTATTCACCTATATTTGTAGCCATTAAAATCTATCTTTTCGGGTACATTAAAAATTACTTCATCGGTTTCACTGAAAATAGCACAGTTCGTTCTTATTTATGCCAGTAAGGTTTAGAGAGTAGTTTGAATGAAATTCAATATGTAAAACTGTTGCTATAACGTTTTAAATTTAGAATGAAAAATATTGAGCCCGTCATGTTGTATTGAGGTTAGCCCATAGATATACCATTCTGGTTAGCCACAGATTACATATTAAAAAAAAAAGTTTGTCTGGTAGGTAAAATGGAAAACACAACTAGGTACCTACTTAAGAACATTATTATTTAGATATATTTAAAAAAAATAAATGTTTGGAATGCAATAAAATTTTCAAATGAATATTTCTTTAAAAAAATAAAACAATAACTTTTATTCGTTATATACTTTTGCCAACCGGGTTTCGCTACAACCATAGCTTCTTCAGGGCAGTTTAATACTAAACTAAAAGTAAAAGTAATAGTATATACCGAATAAAAGTGATGTAAACAAAGTTATAGTTTTATTTTTAAAATTATAATGTCACATCACCAAGCACTTCACGTGAAAATATGAAAATATAAAAAAAATAATATTTATTTGTATAGAGATAGTAATAGTCGTCGCAAGAAATTACTTTCGCTGTCAAATCAATTGTGGTACCCAAATGACAAGTGAGAAATCACAATTTCATAACTTTATTAAAAAATATATATATATATATATCCCGAGCAAGGCCGGGTACGCATCAGCTAGTTTGATTATGAATATTATGATACGTCAGTCCTCTCTTTTTGCGATCTTTTAGGAGAAACGTTTCCTGAAATTACTGTAGCTATGTTTATTTACTAGATCTGAATTGTCAGATATTTTCCAATCGTCTTTTTCTCCATCTCTTTTCTTTTTCGGCTTATTACAGCCCCAAAAATTGTTTCATTTATTATGTTACACCTTATAAGAGCGGCCATGTCTGTACGGGTATAGACAAGGGCACTATATTACCACCCAGCTGGTCAGCATTGTGAGGAGGGCCAAGATAGGGACTGTTGGAAGGGATTCATTAATGCGGGTCTTGATGAGGAAAAACAAATGGTGCAAGTTCGTTCCACATGCGAGTAGCCTTACACAAAAACGAGTGGGAGTAACGACCCGTTCTCATGAAGCCGTCATAAACTGTGAACATAGTAATCTTAACTATAATAATAATAAATTAATCTGCGTGGGTGTGTCCAACTTAAAACTCTCGAATGGTGAGCGTTGGCGTCCCACTGGCTACGGACAGTAGCAATATTTACAATTGTAAAAAATAATTTTAAAAAGATCTTACCTATCTACTACAGTTTTAGTTCTTAGCGAAATTTTACGATTTTGGTATGATGTCTTTGTTTTATGAGTCGTGAGTCGGTATATTAGATGATTCATTCGAAAATTATTATCTACTCACCGCCTGTTGTAGGGACATAATACTAGTAACTAAATCAATGTATACTCTATTAACCTTTATATTGAATGTTATGAATATTGATAGAGTTATTTTTCGTTGCATAAATTGTCCTACATGAAGTGTAACATGAACTTTACCACCGCTAATCAAATCTGGCATTCAACGTTCTAGTATAAAACTGAGGCCATTTTACAAATAAGGTATAATATTTTCTGAAAAGTTCTGTAATTGTTACCCAAGACATATTCACGCATCGACTTAACACATATCGCATAGCACCTTATTATTATGATATATATATATGAAGCTACAGGAATGTGAGTATGCCAGGCTGTATGGCTAGCTAATGCAAAAGGTCACATCGAGTGTTCGCACATACACATTATGCCACATAACATGACTTAACGAAAGTATGAAAAAAACGCGTTTTGTTTACAGAGCAAACACAAAAATGATGTAATGAGAATATAATATCGTATGGCCGACGTTTTCTGCCTCGTAAAAATACAAGAATGTGAGTTATGGCTTTTGTGTTAATTTTGCAAAATTCTAATTTATTTTTTGTAGCATTAAAATGATTAGTTTTTAATTATAGTGATCAATTTTTGTTAGTCCTCTGCCTAATATTGTGGTTTTTTTTTTACTGTTTCACTAGTTGTTACTACTCGGGTTTTCAAGACCTTTGTGAAGCGATTTCACTATATCTCAAACTCTTCGTTAACTGTTCACCGAATATCTTTAATCACATGAGTAATAGGCCAATAAACCAGCGACTATTGTTTCTGTGGAATCACAGAAGTCAAACATGCTCCCGCAAAAACTACATGGTTAGCTGTGTGACCCATACCAGCCTCCTCAATTGAAAGATGAATATGATTCGAGTAAGTACAAATATTCCGTGATATATTTTGTGGGTGTATATTAAAATTACGGTAAATATGCAGAGGATACAAACCGGGTAGTCCTCGAACAGATTTTGTCTTTGATCTGGTCATGGATTATATTTACGGGTATTTACGGGAGTCGAAATCGCGATTGGAAGTTAACATTCTTCCAGTTAGCATAAAAAAATCTAATTCACAAGAAAAATCAAAAATACCGTGAAAAATTGGATTAAAAGTAATGACCGGACCTTTACCAGTAAACTCACCCAAATCCGAAGAGATAATAATAATAATTATTATTGTTATTTATTTGAAATACACATTATTTAACAACAACATTTAAGAATGCTTTGACTGCCCAACTAGGAACAAATCCCATTTTAGGACAGTAAAATTGACAAGTTTAGTTCATATTAAATGTCATAATACAAAAATAGAATTGAAAAAGGTTTTTGCATAGTATGGTAATGTAATATTTCTAGAAAAAATTATAAAGTGATTATGTGTATGTTTTTGATAGGTACTGGTTGGTGATGTGAAAAAATGCGTTTAAAATTGACTACTAAAAAAAATAATATTATTGAGTAATATTGATAGGATTGAGTTACGTATCACTCAGATTTATGAGCCGACAACGAAACTCAGGGATGCACCCGAAGAGGATGCAACGTATTATTGGTATTGAACCATTGTAAGAAAATGTATAATTTTCTTGCTTGTTCATTATTTGTTATAAACTTTTTAATAGTTCGATAGCGCCGAAAACCGCTTCGTTAGTCAAGCGATTCAATACGTCAGATTCCCACCCCTATTTCTATAGTTCCTATCATTTTGTTTGCTGTCGATGCAACCTTTTACTTCATTAATTTACGTGACCGCGTGCGTTTCACTCTTTATATCAAATCTCTAACATGTTTCTACCTTTGTCGTTTGTCTTTGCTTTTCGTGACAGCTAGAATCATTGAAATAACAATCGTCGTTTCATTGTCAATTATGTTAGCTCATGTGAGCATCGTTATTAAAAACAGTACAATACATAAGTGTTTTCCTGAAGTACCCACATTGCATCCACCGTCAGCATCATCATATCATCGCATTCGAAAAAATAATCAATTTCTGGCATCAAAAGAAGTCATCAAAGGGAGGACGATTTACAAGTCCTGACCTCCAGACAGCAGGAACTGAACCGTTTCTATAGTAGTATGAGGAATACGAAAGTGTCGGATTATTCGTAAGCTGTGAATGTTTCTTTCAAAAAATAAAATACTAGGAAAATTTAAGGATGGAAAAAGAAAAGAAATTATTTACTAGATTCAAAAATGAACAAATGGCTCATATGAAAAATCGCACAGAGATTTTGAATAGAAAACAACTCGCATAAAATTGACATAAAATAGTTACATAATAGAATCAAAGTTTATCTGTTTTGATTTAAGTATTATGTACTCGATGAATAAAATAATTATGTTGGTTATGGTGTTCTCACAGTCTCCCATCCCATGTATTACATAATTCACCAAACCCATAAATGTAAAATCTTGTAAATGTCAAGAAAACATTTAAGTAATATGAATTATTATTGCTTATTAACTCATTGCGTTAGTGTTATCATAGTATCATGACCATTTATGAACTTGTTTGTGTATTTATACATATAATATATTATCTGACATTAAAGCTGTATTAGAAATGTATTTATTAACATCAATGACGTGAAACCTAACCGTGTTATGGGGAATGCAGAATTTAAGTAATTTATGATCATTTCTTCAATAGATATCTGTTTTTAATATATAAATATCTATAAATATATTTAGAATATAAATATCTACAAATATACTTTATAAATAAATATACTTTATATATAAATATATTTAAAACATAAATATGTAATCAATATATTTAGTACATAAATATATATTCAATGTATTTAATACATAAATATATATATACATGTATTTATTATATGAATGAATTTAATATATAAATATATGTAATACATAAATATATTTAATATATAAATACATTTAATATATAAATATTTTTAATATATAAATATATTTAATATTTAATACAAAAATATAAACAAACATGAGGAAAGCTTCGCTTTCGAAACATGTGGATATTTATATATTAAAAAAGTGGTACTTCTTATTAATTTATAATTAGTTGAAGAAACATATAAAAATAACAAAATTAAACAGTAGAGCAATTATATACATAATTAGCCAATAAAAGTTCTCAATAACACAATTTAATTTAAACGAGTTGGTATTATCTGGCTGTCTATAAAATTAATAACTTGTATATTTTAACGCGGCATCACGTTCGGTCATATGCGTTGTATATATATATATATATATATATAGTTTGGTATTACAGATCGATAAGCTGGTAGATCCAAATTGTTAGTCATAAGTTGAAATAATAGATTATCTATACTTAGTGATAACGTAGGTCATTGGAAAAAAGTATATATGTATGTATCGCCCATTTTTTTATTATTATTTTCTTTGTACTCGTATATACCTTTCATCTTCACTACATGTTTTTTTTACAACATCTTCTGGAGCCTTATCCTGTCCATTAACTGATAAATTTATAGAGGCTTTATTTCCTTTTTTGAAATCAAATCAGAGCATTCAAAATCATAACACCTTTTCTAAAAATATCCCTGCATACCTAAATTACCTACACATATTAAATAACACCAAAAGATTACTAGGCCCAGTCCATTTCTGTAAAATAAATTTGAATACAATACGTAATTCGAATCTAATTTAAAATAATCACAGGGATTTAGATTCAAGCGCATTCAACCGACGCCCAAATAATAATTTTTATTTGATGAGAAAATCATCATAGAACATCCACGCACTTTCTCCAGTTGTTACATAGTAAAGTTACTCTCCGCTCTATTAGGCATTCATTTTGCTGACCTTTATATTTAGCCGCCTTACTGTCCGCCAGAGAGGTGATGGCCTCTGGAGGTTGTGAAGACATGTCTTTTTTTATTTTTTTTATTTTAAATGCAAAAAGGCCAGATAAACTCTTTTTTGTAGTTTGTCTAATGGGAGTTTGTTATTCAAAACCTTATCCTAAATTTACAGTTAAGGTTAAGTTACAATATGTATATATATATATATATATATATATAGATATAAATTTAAAAAATAAAATAAAAATATATGTAACAAACTTAAAGCAAAAATCTTTCGTAAGAATCTTTATATTGTAAATAAATATTTCCACAAAAATATTTTTTAAAAAAACACATAAACGACATAGTTTTAATACATTACGTAAAAGTGATGCGAATTTTAATGGATAATTAATAGACCTTGACTAAAAGTCATTCATACCCTAATAATAATCCACCGAACAAATAATCTCTAGAAGGGTGATCAATGCCGTTTTGAAGGAAATTGATGTCGCTAATTGACTCTCATGTTGCAGGCAGAAGAATTTCAATATTTTTAACTGTTTGATCAGTGTCAAAAGAAATGAGAGAAAATGAGCCCAATTCGGGTACACATGCACGATCACTTCACAATTCAATGAGAAATCTATCAATCTCATTAGTGGAATATATGCACAATTCCGTTTAAAATATAGATAGAAAATATATGTATCACCTGGCAGTATTTCAAAATAAGAAGATAATAAGAAATTCTATTTGGGCGTATTTCGTGATCCAAAAGTCTGGCCATTCGGGCCTTAAATTTCGAATGCAAAAAATGATTACATCATCATTTCATTTATATCAAATGGAATAGCAGTATACAATGCATGCGCCGTAAGAGAGACAGCGTTGTATTTTCATTGGCCCTCTCGGGGCTTGAATCAAAATTTACTAACTGGTTTCCAATCTACATTTTTTTTAACATTTACTCCCGACAGGAAGCCCTGAAATAATTTCCCTCAGGGCCTGCTTCCATCTTAGGGGATGCTTTGTGGAGATTATTTTTTAAAATAGGGAAGGAGAGGAAGTTCTGGGGAGGAAAAAGTTAAGTCATTCTCAGTGCAATGCAAGGAAATGGGTCGAGGGAGTCCAGCTGCAAAGGTCAAGAGGTCTCCCTCATCCGGCCTCTGTCAATCGGGCCCTCCATGAAGCTTGTGGGCAGACACATCCGCCGCCAAGACAACTGATAAACCTCATCATTCGTGATGAGGTTTATCAGTTGTCATTATCAGTTGTCATCAGTTGTTGTTATCCAGGTAACCCGTGCACCCCTGCTGGGTCACTTACCGTAGCGAACCGTGAGTGGGTGTTAGTTTTCCAATGAATGGTTTCCGAGGCGGCGGTTCCCATATTTTTAATTTATTTTTTTATTTATCACATAGTTATAAAAGGAGTATAATAATATAGTACATAAAATAATAATTAGAGTCTAAAAGAAGTAAGTAGTTGCAGAGTAATTAATAACAGTTTAACCTGTGGTTACATTATAACTGCAGGTTGTTCAAAAGGGTATAACAAGTGGCTTAGTACATAATATAATAACATAAGTATAAAAGAAGTAAGAAGGTAGCGACTGTAAGTAACTAGTGACAGAGCAAAGGGTGGTTAATACGTTTATTGGAAAGTATTTGAAGGCATTTCTAGAATGTATTGGTAACTCTATGGTTTCAACACATTTCAGTAGGATTTCTTAACCATAAAGCATAAAATCTCACTAAAATCACGCCAACGGTGCACCTCTGTATACACCGATTTTTTTCGATAAAAAATTTTTGATCAACGATATTATTTTTAATCTGATTAAAAGTTATTTCTGTTAAGGGATATGGGGCTTTGAAATGTTACGTTGTAGGACAAAACGTCAAATTGTTTGTTACAAAAGAATCGTCGGTCTGCCCAGTTCACTAACTAAATTAAAAACAATACTTTTGAAGCCCTGATATAGTATTTTCGAGGTCTCATCATTGTTTTATCAATCCTCGACCTTTGATTAAGTAGTGAAGATTATAAAAATTGAACAGTTAGATTTTTTTAAGCTACCTTGTGAAATATTGAAAGCAAGCAATAAATGTAAGAAATTGCAAGATTATCTGTTGACATATGTCCTAACCTTACTTTTACTCTTCTCTCTGTTGTTGAAACTATTATATTAAGTTTAATCTGCATAATCTATATTGCTGCATTATTCATTCACGGGTAATAGCTAATATTATAAATGTTTTATGCCTATTATATTACGCATCTTTTCTTATTTATCAAAGTCTTCATGTGTGTTCAGCAAATCAGATAATAAATAGAAATTTGTTTCATAGTTCAATATATGAGATTCAATTTTGTGATAAAAAAAATCAATTTAAATACGTTGATGAATTATTATGGAT
The DNA here is from genome assembly GCA_022606495.2 of Halesus radiatus. Classification (NCBI taxonomy): domain Eukaryota; kingdom Metazoa; phylum Arthropoda; class Insecta; order Trichoptera; family Limnephilidae; genus Halesus; species Halesus radiatus. The sequence goes on from JAHDVE020009374.1 coordinate 36,344, forward strand.
CTCTAAATTAAATCTATTTAGGTACCTACCTATATAAATTAGTAAAATATTTTTGGTAATATTTATTATCTTATTCCTAATGCATTACAGACAAAATAATATTTTCTATGAAGATGTGATTAGTTTACCATCGCGGCCTTGCCTTGCTAATTTCACAACCAAAAATAAACAAACATTACGAAATTTGTTTTTCTTACGCTTCTAATGACCTTTTTATAAAAAAAAACGTGAAATAGTAATTTTGTAGGAAAATGAATAAAAATTCTTATGTCCACGCACCTGTAAACATTACAAATACTTCCGACACAGATATTATTACATTTTATACCAGAGGTCTTTCATTTCATCAAGGCTGTGTCAGGGAATGTTTGTTTTTATTGACTAAGAATCATGATTTTGTTTCCACTCACGACTTCGACTTGTAATAACGGTCAAATATTATGTTTCCTATTTCACAAACTTGAAGGCCGTGTTAATGCTTGTGATTGTGGAAAACATCTTAGTTTTATAGATGATTTGCGGACTTATCTAAATGCCGTGAGATTTTCATGCAGCCTTCATTATATAATTGCCATCCGATTAGAAAATCGTTATAAAAAACATTGCTGCCTGGAAGAAATTATCACTGACCATTTTCAAATTTGATTCAGTTACTAAAGGTTTTATCCGTTTCATTTCTAAGCTTCGGGGATACTTTTTATGTCAAAATATTTGGATCTTTAGCTGTTTCCCTTTTTGAAACGAAATTTATTAAATATATCGTTACACGGGCTTCGGAAAAAAATAAATTATAAATAAATAAGTTGTAAGTCACTAATAGTATAATCAGTGGAGTGCATTGCTCTACGCCCGAAGATAGGCTTTATATACAGTTTTTTTAAAGTTCGGGTATGAATTTGAGAGTTATAGGATCCTTCAATATGTGCAATTTATTACCATCATTGTTGCAAAGTGAATAGATGATCATAAAAATTAATGGATTTTTTTTTCAAATCAGAATTTGTCGCATTTTTCTATTTCAGATTAATTTATTATTACGGTTAATTTTACCTATGTTAGGCACAGCTTTTCAGCCTTTATGGACTGCACACAATTTCTTGGGCAGTTAGTTTTAAGAACGCCTGTGAAGGACACGGATGTGACGGAAACGGAAGCGCAGTAATAAAATTAAGCAACAAATCAACATAGTGGAAAAAACTTTTATTATAAAATATTTATCATCCGATTAATAGAGGATGAGTACTAAACTTGATGAGGTTATTACTTTTGTATTTTTTTCTAAGTTTTATATGACTAATCGTGAAGCGCCCTCGATGTGGTTTTTTGTAAAAACTATGCAATAAAAAAATAAAAAGACAGCCATTTAAGGGCCGGTATTTCAGATTATTTTCAAGCTTGTCAGGCAACCTACCCGATAGCAACTTGACGAACACAAATATCTCTCTAGCCGAACTTAAAAAGTTAATGAAATATCGGTCTTAACACATATCAAAACAAACAAACACTGAGAGCAGTCAATATTCATTAGGTTGGCAAAAAATAAATTAATGTTTTGTACGAATATTTTATTCTATACAAAGCTTATCATACCTGCTTCATTCTAAAAAAGGAACTCAAACAACAAAAAAACTTTCTTTAGCTTGTTGTTGTATGTGTTATGTTATTAATAAACATAATTCAGAACCAGTTTAATTAACATATCTAAATCCTGGACATCGTTTTAAGTAATAATTTCAGGTTCCGCAGACGTTCGTAACCTTGAATGCAATTTTTTTTTAATAAAAAAAACCATTATTGTTTATTAAACTTTGCAAACTCTCCGAGGATTTTATTTACATATTCAATGAAGTTTTTATAATTTTATCGATAAAGCAGAATTTTCAATTATGTATGTGCAGATGCTTAAAAACTATTTAAAGAAAAAAATCGTATTTAATCTTTTTATCGAGAAACTGACATCTATCCAGTAACATTTATTAAGGTGTCTAAAATCAGTTTTTGTAATTCATATATTCATCCAGCAAAGAAATGTAAAAGTGTATTAAAATAAATTTAAAATGTTTCATAATCTGAATTGGTAAATTTGACAAGTTTAGTGAGAGTGAGGTCATCTGAAAACATATCCTATTCTTCTCGAGAACTCTCTTCTTAGAAGCAATAAATTTGCATTAATTTGTCTTAACAATTTTTTTTTACATAAAGCTACAAGAGAGAAGCTGCCCATAAATAAAACGTCTCCAGGTTCAAATATTTATAAATTTTATTATAATTGATTGTTTTTTTTACAGAAAAGGCGCAGAATGGGGTTCTCAGCACTTCTTTTGCCGGTCGCTCTGGTAAGCCACTTAATATATTTGTTTTAAACTAACATTACGTTAAATTATCACATCTCTCCTAACACGCTTCTCACAGTAGTCTCCGAGGAGTGCATAAGATAACAGTAGCTATTGGCTTATGCACGCACTTGAAACATCAAATTAACAATACAATTAGTGTTACTTCACCAGTTCCGCTACTTTCGATTGTTCGGAGCAATTTTAATGATTGTTCATGGTAAAGAGACGTAATATCTAAAGCATTGTCTTCTATGTTCCTGCTGAAGGCGAGGAGAATAAATTTATAACTACGGATTATGTTCAATGATTTCAAAATATTAAGTAAGTACTGGATAATAATATATGACGGGGAGATCTTTGAATTTTGGTCCCTTAACGGGGAGAGGGACGTCGGAGAGTTATTATTTATTAATTCAAAATAATGACAGTATTATTACGGAATACGATAAACATAATGTTTTTAAATAGAAAATTATTAAAAAAAACACTGTATTTTTTTTTTGAAATGCGGATTACAAATTTTTGGTTACGTTTATTTACAAAAACGCAACGACAAATTATTAAACATACTTTTCTCCACTTTAAAAATCATATTCGTATTTTAAATATTTTGTAAAACATACAATGGGACGGTCAGAAAAAAATAATATTTCTGATTAGATTTTGATAAATGCTAAGCCTATGTAAATTTATTAAATAATTAACAAATATTTTTCCATTTAAAAACATTATGTTTATCGTATTGCGTAATAATACTATCAATATTTTTAATTAATTCTCCGACGTCCTTCCCCCCCTTAAATGCTTTCGGGAGTAATATTAGTTACGTTAGATTATATTTTATAAGCCGGTAACGTAAGACTAGGTTGTGTTAATCTGATTAGTTCAGGTCAAATTTCTTGCCTTTATACTGGCAAATCATAGGAATCTAATATCTAGGCAATCTCTCATTTTTATTTTAAATTTAATGTAAATCAAATTTGATAATGTAATTATTAAGTTCTGGGAGTATTGGAATATTATTAATAATAACATTACTAAATCTGATTTACATTAATTTAAAAAAAAAACATAAAAATGTAGTTTTACGAATTAAATATAAAAATGATAAATAAATCTCATTCTTATAGAAAATCTATTTACACGGAACGTTCTAGGCCTGCCATTGGCTATGGGTTATAGCTTGCCTCATTTCCAGAAAATGTATTGATTAAAAATTTGTTATATAGCTAACCACTTTAACTGAATTGAGAAAATTGTTATTTGAAAATTTTACATACGAGTATATCTTTATGATTCTACACTCTCACCTACAAACTTTATATTTACACAAAGAGTTTACCGGAGTTAATTATCAATAACATTAAAGTAGAGCCGCAATCTGCATATCTTCTTTACGTACATTAAATTATTTTACTTTGATGTCATATATCATTGCCTAACCGGGAAAGCTTTACCTATCGGTGACGCTATTATAGTTTTGTAATAAACACAGGACAATAGACAACGCGTTGAGTTGATTACTTGAAACATCTGGCAAGGCCTATTGAAATCATCATTAATATCTCATCGATAATAACAATTTGTTCCGCGGATTTAAGGCCGTGAAATGCGATGACATGACGAGCCTATTCAAAGGAAATCTTCTTTAGTAGTGACCAATGTTATGCGTAGAGGATACAAACTCCTTAAAGGGGTTATTTTATGTGACTATTAATTATCGTATTATCATTTTTGTAGTAATTTTACATTAATTGTGACTTAACATTTTCTCCTGTATTGGGGTTTAAGTAAATGAGTCAGATAAGATTAGATCATCCCGATAGAGTACCATTATTAAATTGCCGAACCATTCTTGAAAAGGCTTTGTAATGATTAGATTCCAAAATGACCACTTGATTTCTCCAATAATGATCTATTTCATTTTCCTATATATTTCCCTACTCTTACTAGATATATTTATATCTTCATAACCGAAATTGATTACTTGTCAACCAAAACAACTTGTATTTATTCGAAGGTTGAAGCCTCTTTAGTATCAGTAATAGAAAGGGGGGAATTAAACAGTAAATTCACAAATTACGAAATACCATATTTTAGATGAATCAAAATAATCTACCATAACATAACTAACATTAAAGAAATTATATCTTCCTATACAACTTAACCGTAAATTAAACTCAATTGTTTCACCGGGATAGACGCTCACTACTGGTGACGCAAAACCAAATTAGAATTCAATATAAACACCGCGACGATCCGATCTAGTGGAAATATAATGATTTATTCCTGGTTGCCAGCGAATAAACATCAATAATGGTACACATTCATTAAATATTATGTATTAAAATATAAGTTTTAATGTTATTCGTAATAAAACCCAAAGTGATAAACCCCTCGAATCTTTTGATAATAAATGATAATTTTTCTTAAACTTTTAAAAGACAATAACAAGTGTTTTTCTCTTTCTAACACAGTTTAAATCGTATTAATTCATATAGTACAAAATGAGACAACATGACTTTTATGAGTCCCGAAACGGACTCTGAAATAACTCCCTACAAAGATTCAATGGGTTAAAGTGAGTTAATCATTTCTGGAGATTAATCACACATACTACCATTTTTCAAGGAAGGATCATGACATTAGTTATTTACCCTAAAATAAGCATGGTTGTATCCGAAAATATGAGCCTATTAAGTGAAATTAAATACATATTTTCTTACAATATTATATAACATCAATTAGGCCTTCGCGTGTATGATCTGTTCCTAATACATTTTTTCTGATTTCAAATCAAGCGTGAAAGCATTCTGCATCAATCAATATATAATACTATAAATTTCACCACCTACGAATAACATGCCAATCTACGTTCAATAAATCACTTTTATATTAAGTTACATCTTGTATAGTTTTGATTATCTTATAAAATTGCAATACACATGACCCGGATGTCGTAATAATCTCCGTCAATTAGTTTATTCAATACGTAACCACAGCCTGTGTGTGCCTACTTATTACTTACTGTTTGTTGCTAGCTCCATCACACTCCCAACACTAGTGTATTCTGTATGACAAGGTAAACAGTCTAACCAAACATCGGCCAATAAACCGCCTACCTAATGCGACTCTTCACTCGCACTTTCATATTCAAGGCTATTAAATCACTACTTCAAGATGACATTTCAACTATTTGATAGAATACCTCACATACATTTTATTATGTGTTTAAAGCCCACGCGGTGTCTTTTTGTATTCAAGTGCAAAAACTATTTTATTTTCTGCCAGGTTCTTTCAAAAGCTTGGCATCAACCAAAACAAAAAAAAATTCTTAAAAGGATGGCTCTTACAAGAAGGAAAGTACCAACATTATATTATATAACAGTATATGTCTTGAAAATGTCTTCATCAGATAATCCCATCTCATTCCAGATTTCAACATCGAAGCATACTGAAATTTTTGTTCTTGTTATTTTTAAAAAAAAGTGACATATGATATAGGTACATTTTGAAATGTATGGGTTTGCACCACTTTTCCTGTAATACGGTAATTACTAAAGTAAATTTAATAAATATTTTTCAAGGTTAATTTTTTTTTCTCTACGTTACGTCAAATCGAGCCTACGTCGTTAAAATCGTCGTTGATTTGAAAACTTTAAATTTATGTATCCTGTACCTACTAATCATTAATTTTTCGTAAATATACCCAAAAGTCAAATTCTAAAACTCGGGCAAGTTGAGTTCTAGCGAAGCCCTAATATAATTCACAAAAACGAGTGGTAAAGCACGAAACCCATCCGATGTAAAGATTTTTGTGATGACAACGTAATAAACTAGAAGTATTGTTGTTGAAAGCTTACAAAAAAACCTTGAAAATAAGACAAGTGCGAAGGTGATCAAAACAAAAGGGTGAAGATTGCGCTCAATACTAACCGGGTATTTTTCTCACTACATGAGCTCTTTATTTATGAAGACCCTTCACTATTTATGGAAACATTATCCTAACCTTGTCATAATTACAAGTATAGAAACCGCATATTTCTGTCTATGTAATTTCCTTACATTATTCATTAGCTTCTTCTTTGCACTAAAACTGCACCACAAATGATGAATCCATTCTTTGTCACCACGATGATGTGGTTTATGTCAAAGCTACAATCAACACGGAATTAACAGCTGTGAGGTGTGACAGAACGCGTGACATTATATCCCCCCATTTACTTCAAGGGAGAAGAAGCATTAAGCGTGACCCGATAATAGAGTAATTAATAATGCAATACAAATCATTGTTTGTATCTTAATTTATGTTTTGTTTCATGTAATTTATGCCATGTCTGTTTGTCACAAATACAAAAGTGCAACAGAAAGGATGGAAGCAGTCTGAATGCTGTAAAAATTATATAACTGAGGTGTATGTACGAAAAAATCACGTGTGACCGTATTTCGAAGGTGGCGACTCAAAAATATTGCAAGGGTGTGATCAAAATGAACAAGGCTAGTATAATTATTAATTTTTACAGGTCTGCATCCAGAGGTTATGCAATACAATATACTTTATATAGGCATTATAGTATAAAATAAGTAAATAACTTTGGATATATGTGTGTATATATTTTTTAATTTTAAGGAAGAAGGAAAGACAAATATTCCCGTTTTACAAATAATCTGAAAATATTTAAAAAAATTAAATGTACCGACGAGGAACTCAAAACAAACTATAACATTTTTCAAACAGCCATTTAACAACCAACTATCAGTCTCATTCATTAACAATAGGATGCATGATCTGGGCAACAGGTTTAGAGGTGTTGTTGATGTATTTGCTGACTCCATTTATAAACTAAAGCGTCATCTATATCAGCACTTTGATGAATCGTACAATATGTAGTATTGTAGCGTGGGTAATGTAGCGTTAATTATTTGCATTATAATATTGTTTTGGTTTTCTCTTTTATGTGTCTGTTAAACTTATGTACATGTAATTTTATAGCCCTTTATATTATTATGTTCTAAAATCTATGTAAAAGTCCAGATGTGCGTATAATCAAACTCGGTGGGAACTCGATGCGCTATGAACTCAGCCATTAACCAGTATAGGTAGTGCGGATTAACGGAGACAGGAGTGTAGTATCAAATATTGAATGATATCAATTTGGTCATCCGTTAATTTATTGGATAACTATTTAGGTAACGCATTAACTCCACGTAGGAAACCTGGGGGTGGTCATTTTCCCCGGGGCTAATGCTGCTTTTGGGGATGATATATGGAAAGTCTTTTAGGGAAAAGATGGAGTGAACCAGGATCTTAGCGAAACTTATGTTGTAGTAGGAACGAAACGCAGAATCCAGAAAATCATTCCCGAACGAACTACAAACTATTGAACAATGTTGTAATTAAATTTATGTTTGTTTCATATGTAATTATCATACAATAATAATTACAGTATTTTAATCCATTCATTCGTTAATTTATTCCATTACTATTCAGGTTAAATATCACACGATTGCGCGTACAGAAATTGTTCGATGACGCCCCAGAATAGCAATGCTGCATGTGCATATTAGCATTGAGATTGATTGCAAAGTGTGGCTGGAAGCTCTCAGTTCGGGGGCGACCACAACATATAATGGCGTGGAATTCTCACGCCGTATCGCGCGCAATGGGCATAAAAAGAACGATTATAATTGCAATCTTAGGAGTCATAATAAAACACGCTCGCTAAATATATAATCTGTTGATATGACTTTTGATCAGTAGGGTTGTCACACCTGTCGAAATGATAAAATAACTTTTAAAAAAATTATTCAACGTTATTCCGTAGTACCTATGTTTTTCGAATGCTGGAAAGCTGAGGGACTAAAGAAATTCAGGGGTTACGAGGAGAAGTATTGAGGAAAGGTTGAACAGTACCTGGATGGTCTTACATAGTTACCAAATCCTGCCAGAGTGATATAGTGCAATGTTTAGATTCCGAATGGTGGCATATTACTAGGGCGATTTCTGCTCTAAATAAGTTGAGAATAATACGATTAAAGTATTTGCCAGGGGCTTGATTCCGGTTCTTTTTAGGAATAAGGTAAAGTTCTCAGTGTTAAAGACATTTTGTTTACTGCGGTTCCGATTCCACGTCAATGAGAGTACATTTTAAAAAGAGGTTAGTATTTATTACAAATTTTACATGCATTACACGTCCTTAATACGTGTAGTTTATTATTACTTACTTTGCATGTGAAGTTTATTATAATTTTTAGATTTGAAAACACTTTTATTTGACATTTCGGGCTTTTGGCATACGTACTTTACAAAGATCGTTATTTCGTTAATTCGGTTCATTCAATAGCATTATGTTTAAAGTAAATTTTGTTAAAACTACGCAAATATCAATATTTTTAAAGATTGTTAATCGCTGAATGACAGCTGTCATCCGAGAGAACCGGAACTGCAGTTAAGTAAAAATTCTTTGACCGAAGGATAAAGATAATGTCTTATTATTAAAAGAACAGGAATCGGCCCCCAGACGTGTCTTACTAATTAGCTTACTAACTAATGAGCTATTTTACAGTAGGAATAGACAGATTCATCTCCGTCATCTAATTTCTTCCACTTCGCGTCATATATTCTCTGATATTGATTTCATCGTACATCAGTAGTCGTACGGGTTGTAATTGATTAAAAAAATAACGTGTAAGGTATGTCCATCGGTAAAAAAATAATTAACATACTTATACGTACAATATTACAACATGACTTATAGACAGTTTCATTCAACCGAAACTGTTCTATTGCGAATAACTTCAGACTTGATCATCGGGATGGAAGCAGGTAAGTTGGCTTTGGTATCTGTTCTTGATATGAGTGCGGTTTTTGAAACGGTAGATCATAGTATTCTATTAAATGTGCTTGTTCGAGGTGATGTACTCCAATGGATGACATCTTACCTGTCTGGACGAGTAGCCTCAGTAACTTTCAATAAATGCACATCACCTGAAACTCCCATTGAATTTGGAGTTCCCCAGGGGTCTGTCCTAGGTCCCATTCTCTTCATTCTCTATACTAATCGTCTTGAACACCTCCTTCACTCAGCTGGTTTTGAATCACAAGGCTATGCAGACGATCGTCTGATCTTTAAATTTTGTTCCCCGGATGAAAAAGACGTCCTAAAAAATGAGGTAGTTAGCTTCATTAATACGGTTTCATGTTGGATGTCTGTCAATAAACTTAAACTTAATCCAGCAAAGACAGAATTTATTTGGATAGCTTCCCCTGGAAGGCAAGGCCTCCTTGATTCCAATCCAATACGTATTCAGGATACAGATATAATTCCTTCTACAGAAATAAAATTCCTAGGTTTCACTATAGACAATAGTCTTTCTCTTGAATCGCAAATTACAAAAGCTGTAAGTTCTGGTTTTTTCCATCTTAGGCAGGTAAAATCAATCAGGAGATGTCTTCCCTCTGATGGAGCAAAATTACTCATAAATTCCTCCCTTGTCTCACGTATGGACCATTGTAATAGTGCATATGCTGGCCTTCCTCAAAAACAATTCAATAGAATCCAGTCCGTCTTCAATGCTAAGAATCTCTTACTTAATGTTATTGATCACGCGTTAATGTATCAACCTTACCTAGTTTTTAGATACTACTTGTAAATTGACAATACATGATTTAACTACACCTTGACATTGCAGATACAGTGACGTAATAATAAAATAAACGATATAATAAGCTATATTACCGAGGGGAAAAAATGAGAAATATGCGAAAATCTATAAATAAATATAAAATGAAACGCATTTTTGCTTAACCCTGGAATGGTTGGGTAACAATGAGCAACTGTATTTGAACCAAAAAACCGCCTTTTCTTTTGTACGTAATCACTCGGTTACTGTGCAATGGACTATGAAAAAATTTGTACGGAACATTGTTTACATTTTTCTGCCCTTGATTCAACAACGTATCAAATAATAATAACATTCTTGCAAAAGCTAAGCCAATTAATCGTTTTTTTGTTGTGTTAATACATATTTGAAACCTTAACCCCCGCTGGGATTGTAAGATGGTTGTTCATTTAATAATAATGTAGGTACTTTTCATCAAAAAACCTTAAATACATGAAAATTAAAACATCAAACCTCACCTAAAATACTACGGAATTCACAAAATATTCCGAAAATGAATTAACTGAAACAAAGTGTTTTTCTAAATAACATTAAAGAAACATGCTTTATTCCTCATACGAAAAAATAACTACGATGACGAATATTTCTAGCAAAGATCGTTTTTAAGGTTATTTCACCCAAGTGACGGCCTCCGTGGTTGAGTGGTTACGATTCTCGGCTACGAATCCAGAGGTCGCGTGTTCAAATTCCAGCGTACACAAGTACATTTGATATGAATAATTTATGATATCACACAATTTATTAATTTAATATAGTAAGTAGTATATTTACGGTACGTTCCAGAGTGGTTATAGATATATTCAGAATCACCTTGGTGAATGACCACCATTCTAAATCGAAATCTTTATAGAAATGGCTCTAGCCGTATTTGGTGACTAGATCTGAATAGCCAGGTACTTCCCCACCTTCATACTCCCTATCTCCTTTCCCTCTGCACTACCTTCAGCCTCACAATATTCCCCACACCCATGAAGGATGCCATAGTCTCACTGGCTCCAGACAGTTGGACTCTTGTGCAGTACTCACATAAAATAAAACCATAAAAAACTGGGACTTACTCTAATAGCTTAAGCAACATTATGTAAAATATCCAATTAAATAATCTCCTCTAACACGTTTCTTACTAAAAATGGCTTCTTTATTGGCATTTCGGTGACCTTGCATAAAGTTACGTAACTAATGAAAACATTGAATGTTTACCCAACAAAGGCTAAAGATAAAACACATTTACCATTAACAGGTCCGATTAAATATATAATTTTTTTAAATATCAAAATACATTAGGCATAAGAGAAGCAAATACTGAAGGCATATAAAAGTACTTAACAGCATGTAAAGGCTAGGTATGAAATGGTACTTCAAGTAAATATGTAATTGCATTAAAACTAAACAAAGATGTTTTGAAAACTGAATGCAAGGTTTTATTCAAAGCCTGAGAATGACAACATCAGTCTTCATCAAAAACAACAATAATATTAGATCGGCAACACAAACCCAGATAAATCGGGCATTCCAAAAGCATTTTAACATAATAAACAATACGTATCTTACACCACTTCACACTAAAATGATAATCTTATCAAACCATCTTACTCTGAAATTCTATTATGCTCTGGTGCCCATTAGCATTGCTAGTTTTCAAATATATCTGTGACCTTAGGTAGAAAACTAGCACCTATTTGTTAAATCCGTCTTAAAAAATCTTAGATCTGGTAGCCATTAAAAAGCAAGTAATGAATTTCTCACGATTTGTTCAATTCGCTAATTTACAGCGGTGGTTGCTTTACTAGAAATGATATAACATTTTAAAAAGGCGTTACCTGAAAATACATCTTTTACAAAGGTTAAGAAATCTTCTCAACCTCATTTTCCTTTCTGCATTAGAACTTGGAGAAATTTATTGACTTTTGCAGTTTAAATCTATACTTTTAATGCATAAAGCAACAACTGGTAACATTTTAGCAATGGCAGCATTAATATTAACTAGAAGAAAACACGACCTTTACCCCGGGCTAAAGGCGCCACCTATTATTACAAAGGTTAATCCTCGTAGATCTACTAAACCTCATTTTGCTTTCATTGAAAAAATGCATTGCGACATTTTTAATGCATGATAAAACTATAAATACTAAATGAGACTTTGATTCAATTGCGAATAAAATAAAGATTATAAATCAGAGAGAAAAGGCGTATAAGAGTCGAACTCGATCATTGGGACCCCACTCTTACATTTTGTGCATTGAAAGAGTTTAAATTTGCATTTATACGGACGATATATCGATTCCCTCTATTATATACTCATCTATCTATATTTCTAGCATGACCAATTACCACTCCTTAGAGACATAGAAGTATAAATCCATTAAGGATCATTTATATAAAGAAAAAATACCTTACAACATATATACCATTTTAACAATGAGATTCTGGTTCAAATACATTTCTTTGTACCATAATCTCAATCTCGGGAACGTCATCACAACCCCTGTCCAATCGAGCAAGATGCACAAACTAATTTGTGAACTGCTAGGAGAGCTACGTATTTCATAAATACGGTTTACCAAAAAAAATAATCTGTTTTCTTATAACGTATTTACAGGGTTTTTGGCAATCTATATATATATACACTGCATAGACGGTAAAATTATAATGAATAAGATTATAAATCTTTAATCTTATAAATATTTGTACAAATTAAATTAAATAAATAAAGTTCGTACTTATCCTTCGTATCAAATATGTGAAAGAACTACGATATCAACATACACACAAACATTGTTGAATCTGTTAAAAAAACTTTTAAATCTGGTTTACACGATCATCTTAGATCATACGACGCACGTCTTGAATACTTCAACATTAATTCACGTAAAATAAGAAGGCAAATTATTGATTTAAAATGTTTAAACAAAATAATTCACGGTCATCTATATACTATATTATGTTTTAACAGCATTGAAATAAATGTACATAATTCCTACTGTTTAAGATGCCATAGCACATTCCACCTGAATACTGCAAGAAATAATATTGCCTACTTTTCCCCTCTGGCTCAAATGTGTCGACTATATAATAAGATAGAGTTTGCTAATGTAAACATTTTTGTCGATAATCTGTACAGTTTCAAAAAAAATGTACTGCTGTTACTTAAAAATATATAACAATGATTGGGTTAATTATATTATCTATCACTTGTGTTTATCTTTGTGTCTCTTGTTTCTATTGTATTATGTATCATTGAGTAAGTTTTTGTAATTTTATGTTTTGTGTATCCTTTGTCTGATTATTTGTATTTATTTGTTATTTTGTGAATATTAACTGAGTTTTTATAACTGGATTGTTCTTACGTAAGTGTGAACATTTGTAAAAGTCGAGTATAAATAAATTAATTAATTAACGTAAAGTTTCTAACTAATATCTAGTTCTTCCAATCATTTCTCCGTCTCCTACCCCATTCGGTTAAAGCTATTTCAAGCAACGCCCACGTTTCGAGTAGGTGTGAGAAATGTTAAAAAGACTCTTACGAATTGCTAAGCTTAAATTAACAATAATTTTGACCCATAAATTATTTACGAGGGAAAAACACATTATGTGTTAAGTTAGTTATTATAACATAAAAGGCGTTACTTTACGATGTGATTAAATTCATTGTACAAGTGATTAAAATGATAATAGAACACTTCTAGTTTTTACGAAACATTATTAAAGACTTACCATTTTATTGCAACTACTCAATCAATTTAACAATTATGTTACTAGTGTAAAAAAATACATCAAATGAAATATGTTTTATATTATATTGTTTACAAATTATTGCCATATCGTCGCAGGTAATACAATACTACTTCGGATCACGCATTATAACAGAATGGTGGTCATATTATCAAAGCAGTAATTAATAATTATTAAATAAACACATTGTTTGACAAATGTGTCGAAATGTCAGATGGGAAATTAATAATACGCGGGAAAATATTGTGTCAAGTGGTTAGCACATTAAGACTGTGTGAAAACTTTACTTTTCCAATACTTTGTCCAGGTTCAAGCAGCACTACAAACCTGTCAAATGGCATAATAGCTGTAAATATATATTTTTTAAATTAATGACAATTACTTTGTTTAGAACCACTGTATTTAATATGACAATATTGTATTGTTTATCCTGACGAGGGGAGCTTTGCTTCTGAAACATTTATTTAATGAAGTGGTTTTAAAAAAAATCATTAGTTATTAATTTAATAAATATGACCCCTAAAAGTGATTTTACATCTTTTGAAGAAATAATTAAAAAAAATTTAAACTCAATAAATTTTACTAATATTGTTATTAAGTTCTACAAGTATTTTAGTTTAATTATCGTGACAACTGTTTCGGCATTCAAAGCCATTTGAAGCCATAGCTGTCACAATAATAAAATAAAATACTTGCAGAACAAAATAAGATAATTAAATTTGATTTACTTAGAATTTAACAAAGTGGAGTTCTACGATTTAAACACAAAACCAATTACATAATAGCGATTTTACTTTAAAATACCGAGGGGTGGAAATCCATATCGGTACGTCTGCAGTTCCAGAGAGTTGAGATTGTGCTAATAATTGAATTATGCTAGTTATCGTATCCTCAAGGGTATACAGAGAAGATGGGAAAGAAACAAAAGAACACCAGCATTTTAACAATTTGTTCGGGTGTAACGCTTGTCCTTCCGTTTTGTATTTCAAATAGAAAAATGACCATGTTTTTTATTACCTTTGCATGTATTTTTTTCGGCAAATGGGTACAATTAAATGGCTAAAATATTCAGAAGGCTTGCTTACGTTTATAATTATTTCGTAAAACGTATAAAAATATCGAAGAATTTTAAATTTATGTACAGATATATTAATTATTTACTCAAACAGGAAGTTACGTGAATTCGATAAAGCAGGCACCAAGTATAAACACGATGTTGACGAGAAATGTCATATACTACCAAATATGCCTTTTTTGTTTTCTTCGAAAGCTGAGCATCATTCAAAGCTGCACAAACAGCCGAGATGAATTTCTACACAAGTCAAACACAAAATGCACATCAATTTATGACATAATGCCAATGTCAATAAATGCGATATTTCCATGTGAACATTGACGAATCTCTCCAATATTTCCATGCATGGCATCGGTTCGTTGTCAACACTTTCCTTCTCAGGTGTCAATATATTCATGATATGACATGGCAAATGTCAAATTTGAATATAGAGTGTTGTACCTACTTCATCTATTTGAATATGAATAAAAGAGTTCGAATATAACATGGCTAGCGTTCTTTTGTTTTATTATTTTAAATTATTCTGTTTTGGAGAACACGAAAAAGATCTTTAAAATTTTAGAAAAGATATGATAAATAGAACTATCGCCCCGGTGAAAGACAAGCATTCAGAATCGAAACTTGGGTTCAAATGGAAAAAGTATTTTTTAGGTGAATACCGCACAAGAGTCCCAACTGCTCTGAAGTGTTTGAAGTCAGTGGCATAATGGCATCCCCAATTGTGGTATATTGTGAAGCTGGAGATGGTGGGAAGGGGAAGTAGATGACGAAGAGGATGGTGAAGCACCTGGCTATTCAGATCACAAACCACGGCTAAAAGCCATTTAAAGTAACGTTTCATCAGGGCGATACTGAGTATATTCCACTCTGGGTTATGCTGCAAATATGCTATATTATTTAAAATGAATTAATTTTAAAAAAATGCAAATTAATTAAATAAAATTTACTTGCGCCCGCCGGGATTTTAACCTCAACCACGGAGGCCGTCAGCCGTATTTAGTGATTAATCTGAATAGCCAGGTACTTCCCAAATGTTATCTTCCCCGTCTTCTTCCTGTCTCCACTCCATTCAGTCTCACAACATATCCCATTTTGGGGATGCCATAGTCCCACTAGCTTAGGCCAGTTGGGACTCTTGTGTGGCACTCATGAAAAAATAAAAAGAATTAAAAAAATTACTACTGGAAATTAAATATAAATATTATATTAATTAATTATGAAAAATTATCACGTAATCTCATATGAAGTTAGTTCGAACAAATTAACTTTTGTAACGTTGGGATGTTTCAACCTCCAACACATTTGATCGAAATTCGATAAAATGTTGATCAAAAACTGAAACGGGCCGAAAATCAGTGTTCACATATGAAAAAATCGAAATGGCGTTTATCGTCAGTTAAATCTGACGGAGGTTGAAACATTCGAACCTTAGATGCTGATATGGAATTTATTTCTTTTTCAATCAAATTAGTAAATGAATTACAAATTATTTTGTATTCACCACTTTATTAATATATAAATATGAACATGTTTCGAAAGCGATGCTGTCTTCATCAGGAATATATAGAATACTAAAAAATAATAATGTCAAGTAAAGACAAATGATAAATATAGAACACAATAATGTATATATGAATAAAGTATTCTTTAAAATTCATTTATTAATAATGACGCCACAAAGTGAATACCAATCTTTTGAAGATATAATAATCAAGTGAGTATATTAAATGAATTAATTATGAGAATATACCCAAAACCGTTGAGTGCAAGTTTTGCATAATCCACTTAAATTCAAATAGGTGGGGAGATAAACAATCTTATGTGTCCATTGCAATAAAACCATTAGCTATTCAAATTTCACGAAGTATTCTTGACAAATCATCAACTTTGAAGAGATTTGTGAATAGAACAGCTAAAATATATGCATTTTGCAGTATTCCAGTGTTTTGTAAGAGGACTTTACGAAGTTGTCATATTTTTTAAAGAATTTAGTAATAGAATGATTTCAATTAAATCATTAAGTTATCAGGGGTCTGATTCTGGTACTTTTTTTCTTAAAAGACATTCTGCTTAACTGCTATTCCAATTACATTGGAATAATAATACGTTTTTAAAGAAGTTTGTGGTTTAATTATAATAGTATTATAAAAAAATTATGGGTACATCGTATGTACTTAACACGTGTAGTTTAATATATTTTTTAGATTTTAAATCATTTAATCCAAAAATTTGGAATTTTGGCATAGGCACTTTACAAACATCGCAATTTCTTTAGATCAGTTCATTTAGTAGCATTTATTAGCGACAAATGACTGACTATTTATGTAAGACAATGCTTACGATAATATTGAGTTTACCTTTTTTAAAACTGCGCAAATATCAATATTTTAAAATAATGTCATTAGAGAGAACAGGAACCGCAATTAAGCAAAAATGAAGACAAAATGCCTCATCCTTGAATGATGCCCCAGTATTATTAACCATAGGTGAAGTATGCATAATTGCACTTAAGGTTATATCGATAAGTGCGAGCAATACCGATTTGAAAGAAAACTGATATCGCCACGTAAACCAATCGACTCCTAGGCCCCAGACAGGCCTGTGAAATTGATAATCTATTCAATAAAGGATATCAATTTTTTATACAAAATGATCAGAAGTAAGGTAAAATTGAACTAAAATCGAGCATACTGATATGCTCACAATACATTTCTACCATTTTATTTTCTTCGGAGAACAAAACGGATATATTGGCTTATGTTTTATGATATTTTTTAAAGGACAAATTCATTTATACAGCTGTGTGTTTTGCTTTCCAAGATTCCTCTTAGTTGGTAGATGACTAGACGTAAAATCATCTCATGAATGGGAACTCAAACTACATACTACCTCAATTTGGGAGGCGGGTATGAGTACCGCCGCCCTGGGAACCATTTATTGTATAACCAACACCTCTGCCATAGGTCACCCCGAGTGGATCGCTACGATAGGTGATTTTACAGGGGTGTCCGGGTTTATGGGGTAAGGTTTATCCAGTTCTTGGCGGCGGACACATTTGTCCATTAGCTGTGTGGTTGGCCGGATCCGGAGAGGCCAGTTGAGGGAGACTCCTTGACCTCTATAGCCGGACTCTCTCCACGTTGCACCGCAATGGGAGGGATGGATTAATGGATCCGTCACTCTTGGGCACACCGACCCCCAGATTCCTACCCACCCCTCATACTTTTTTTCCTTTCCAGAACTTCCTCTCGTTATTTTCCTTTAAAATATGTATAATAATTGAGGTAAAATACCTTTCTCAAGGAGTTTATGTAAAAAAAAATCCTTCAGGTAACATCTCGAGACCACGTGGTTACGTGTTGCATTGTGAAGAATCCTCGTGTCTGAAATATGTTTGGGCAATACCTGTTTAAGGACGTACCACTTTCTCTCGATATATTTACGCAATTATAATGATACAGTATCAATAAATCTCAGACCGATACTTCACGTGAGACGTAACAGTGTAATTACGTGGCGTAAGGGCAGATGGCGCTCAAAGCATTCTTGAATAACATTGTTGTGACATCTTCACTGTAGTGGGTTTTGATCGGTTTCACTAATGTTTAATACTAAATTATTTTCAAATTTATTTATGTTTTAATAATAATAGGTACTAACTACTAC
>JAHDVE020009375.1:0-62500 GCA_022606495.2 Halesus radiatus
TTTTTTCAATTTGGATGAGTGTTTCGGGCTAATAATTATTGTTTATAAAAATAATTGTTACCCTTTGCGCTATGCACAAAAATTTTGTCTTAAGTTTTTAAGAACTTTAGTTTATCAATTAATAAATATTTGACAAGTCCAAAGCAATTTTCACCAATAAAATGTAGACATAATTTGATATAAACGCCATCTATTGAGGGATTTAGCCGTTAAAAGCCTTTCTCATACTAATAAAGTTGGTTGTTTACAGGTGAAATATATTAAAAACAGTAATTATTGAATGAAACAATAGTATATATTGATTAAATTGGCGGGTTTGCGATAAGCCGACGTAGCTCAACGGTAGAGCATCTGACCGGATATCAGAAGGGTGCAGGTTCGAGTCCTGTCGGCGACATTTATCTTTGCTCGGAAAGGTTTTTTTCAATTTGAATGAGTGTTTTCAGGCTAATAATTATTGTTTATAAAAATAATAATAATAATAGTTGGATGATTTGTATAGCGCCGTTTTGTGAAAAATCACCTCAAGCGCGATGTACAATATTTCTTAACTAATTATGTACAAACAGATACAGAAAAACATACTTACCTGACAGGTCGCTTCAGATAAACACAGTTTATTAGAAAATTTATTTATAGAGATGATAGTTTTACATGGTTATTTGTTGCTCCTTTTCTATTGATGTTACATTTATTAGATGATTGGTGGCACAAGAAGAGTTGGTATTTATTGAAATACTTTAGGACTGGAAAGTATTCATAAAATGAATTTTAGGACTCGAAAATATCTATAAAATTACATTAAAAAGCGTAAGAAGCTTTTAATAAATATTAACATTTTTTTATTTATTTTACATTTTGGTTATTTACAGTGTTGCGGGCTGTGGACGCATTTTCGCACCGATGCGTGAATTTAATTTTTTTTTAAAAAATTTTTTTTATTTATTTAATGACTTTAGGTAAGTACTAACCGGCTAGCCTAGCTAAGCAATTTACAGGTGAATTTTTTCAATTTATGGATACGATTGTCTGAAAAGATGTGTTTTAAGTGTACTATCTTTTCAATACAAGCGCTTAGTCTGTTATACTGGTACACAAAGACTTTGTTTTAATTTATTTTAACATAGTATATGCATTAATATGTTATAATGCAACCCTTAAATTGATATTCCTTAGCATCATGTGATAACATACTTCATTTATATATTTTTTTGCATTTTCTTCTAATTATACATATTTTGGTAACTCGTTAAATACTAGCTCTGCGTATCAATAGGCTCGTCCAGACTTCGAGCAGCGAGTGCATATTGCATATGCACGCACAGCGCATGCCTCTTTCCGTCCATCGGAACGCATGCGCCTGTACGGTGCGGCGATATCGGCAGAAATGCGCGCTGTCGGTATTTCGAGCAAACACAAGGGCAGCTGGTTGAGGCATATCTCTCAATCTGAATGCTGTAATGAGTATATATATATATATATATATCTACGTCTTCTGGCATTTAATATATGCTTATAGTATGTACCTATTGTAAAAAATGCGTAGTTAGAAGATAATTGTTATTTCGAATGTAATGTTATTTCGCTAGGTTCATTCTGACAGCTACTTGTACAGCAGAATCATTTAAATAGATTCTCACTTATTTAGTACGCGGGACTACTGCGAGGCAAGGTGTTCCAAACTATTTCGAACCAGTTTTAATCACTATCAGTATGTACAAATATATTCAAACGATTGCTTTATTAAATGATTTGCCTGTATTAGCGTGTACAAAATATAATGTGTAAAAATTGAAATTACACTTTTATTTAAATATCCATAGTCCACCTTTTGACGATCTTGGTCGCCGAATTTTTATTTTCACGCGGCGATATACTGACTGGATTCAGCTGCTTCTTCTCATTTATTTTACTCCGCTCCATACACCGAGCAGCAGAACAGAAACTTTGCGAGTGGCATGCGAGAGAGGCTACTCATAGTGGTCTGGACGAGCTTAATTACTTTGTCTTTCTGACTCTTTTTTTCGAAAATGTAGTCTTATTTGATGCATATTCCTTGAAATGAGTATTAGGTTAAACTTAGGGTTTTGTTTTATTTCGCTTAATTTGCCATATTTATATACAGTAAATGCCTTTCGAAAGCACCAAATTTATATTCAATCAAATTGTTTTAAGCCTTATTTTCTTTTGCGGAAAATGGAAATTCAACAACATTACAAAAGCGTGTCCCAAACAACAAAAGCCAATTTATTCAGTTGTAGGTAAATAAAAATGATTCTTTATTTTGCTTTGATGTAATCAAATTTGTAGCGGCAATACGGTCCAAATAAACAATTATTCCCAGCCTATTTCAGTCTCTATCTGTCCGATAAATTAAGCTAATGGCACCAGTAATGGCCGGCGAATGTCACAAAAATGACGCAGTTCATCAATACGTGGGCTGCATAATTTGTTTACACGTATTCATGGCGATTGCGGTCGCTTTGACACATTTTACTATATCATACGTTGAAATTTTAGGAAAATGTTTTATCGATCACAGACTACGAGTAGACATGTTCATAATTTTAATTTCTTCATTAAAAATAAAATTTCTTCAATAGATATGAAATTATAATTTCTTCAAACGATTGGTATTCACTTTGGGGCGTCATTATTAATAATACTTTATTAATATACACAGATATCTACATATTTCGAAAGCGATGCTTTCTTCATCAGGAATATATAGAATACTAAAAATAATAATGTCAAATATAGACAAATGATTAAAAATTAGAACAGGATAATCTAAGAATGGACAAATTATGGACATGAACAAAAATTGATTAAAGCAGGTAGGCAATTAATCAAAAAAGGTAATAAAATTTGTTATAAAAACATTGAATAACAAATTTATATTAGTAATTAAAATAAATTAATTTTATTATTAATATCATTATGAAAATAAATTCAAGAGATAACTGTTTTTAAAAATTATTTGATTATTTATTAAATTTAATTCAATATTAATTATTATTTTAGAAATCAGAAAAAGTGTAATTTGCTTACCGCAGTCAAAATCACGCGGTACAAACGTGGACGGCAGTGGACCAAAGCTGGTGCCAAAATGGGTGTCACGTGACCTTTGTCTCCAGTCATCGAAATCGTACTCGGAGCAAGTATATCAATTCTGACGTCAGTGTAAGTTGCAGTACAACTCTTTTATAGGCTTTAGTTGTTGTCATGGATCCGATCAATAATGCTCTCTAACTTCCAAAGGGAACATGACGATGAACATCCCTCTTTGATCGGTTATTGGCTGAGTTAACAAATCCGAACGTGGGACGCGTCGCACGTTCGAATCCTCATCTAGCTAAGTCCTCCATCAGCATACAATTAATATCTTCAGATTTTTAATGATGGTAGTAGAAGTTTTTAAATGTTTTCAGGTTATTCGCAATCCGGGAACTGTCTTAAAATAAATAAAAATTAAAAAGGGTAAAAACTATGTATTTTCGACTATTTTCACCGAGTAAAACAGAACAGTGTCAAAATAGAACAATATAACATAATAGGTAAGGTTATGTTAGGTTAGGGTAGATTAGGTTAGATTAGGTTAGGTGAACATACAACACACCTTAACTATGTTAAGTGAGGTGTGTTGTATGTTATTTGTTTATGTTTTTCTTCACTTTTCTATAATTTTCCATTCTGTGACGTTACCAGTTGTTTATTGTTCACAGAACGATTATCATTTTATATAAAACAAACGCTTTGTTTTACACCACTCCCTTATCTCTTTATGAACTACCGGTTTCACTTTTCAATATAGCTTCGTCGGGGTAGAATTTAAAACTAAACAAAAATACATAAAGTTAGCGTATATATAAATGTGAAATATACAAAATATAATAAGAGGGAGACAGAATATAAAACGAAACAACGGAACAGCGAGACAGAGCTATGCTTACATCTAAAAAATAGGACAACACATCAAAAAGAAAGAAACAGAACGTCATATGAGGAAGGGATTAAGAAGAAGTGGGAAATTTAGAGTTAGTCGTAAATATATCTAATATGGGAATTTAAGACAAATTAAGTTGATTATTAAGAATATTACTATCAATTTTAATAGTTTTCTTTATTTCTAAAGCTTCTAAATTATCTAATCTAAAACGTAAACCATTTTTGTTTAAAATATTAGCGCCGGTGCTATGCATAGATATGATCTTTTTCAATTAGATGGTTGGCGAATTCCGAAAAAAACATGACTATCTAAACATTCAAGATGTTTAATCATTATCCGGGGCAACCGCTTAACCAACTTAGCTAATGAGATCTGTTCAATTTACGCCATTTACACCGCAAGAACTTCGCAATCATCATAAGGATAGCAGCCAATAATATGGGATTTAAAATGGAGGATAATATTAGCAAGCCTTGAACTTGAAGTATGATGTGTGTTGGTGGCGTAAATTGAACTGGTCTCATTAACTAAGTTGGTTAAGCGGTTGCCCCGGATAGGCAGATGTCAAGGGTTTGAGTCCCAGATGCGACTGAAATATTTTTATTTTTTGTTGTTTTTTCGGATTTGTGTTTCATTTGGGATGCGTTAATATTATCTTCTTCAATGATTAAATATTACAATGAGGTTTACAAACTTCAATAAGTTATAAAAAAATGAATATTCAAGATGTTCTTTAATTCTAATATTGACATTACGTATTAATCATCAAAAATATGTAAAAGTGTCAACAACGATAAAGTTTTCATTTAGGGAGTTAACAATGACCTATCTACTTCAAGATTTTCACGACATTATTCAATCCACCAATCCCAAGTTCAAGATTTACAACCTTGGGCAGATCGAGGACTTCCTGGCGCGGACACCGGTAAAGAGATACAGAGTGCCAATAACTAACTAAGGTGTACCTTGCTTTTAACCCCTCCTGAAGGACCATACAAGAGGCTGGTCAAGACACGTGCCTAAGTATCTGATCCTCTCATCGTGATTGCGGATTGTGTCAATCAGATCCGGTCCACAAAGAGCCACTTCATGGGAACTGTCATTTGTCTTTCCGCCCTAAATGGAAATAGAACCACCATTATAACTATCGCCATGCGGTGAAAGCGACCTGTATATCCCTCGGTAGGTCATAAGCAAAAACCGAATAATTTTGAGACCAGCCACACTAAGGTCCATATTTCTCTTATTTTACAAGTTATAAACATCCTTATGACTTTTAATCATTCTTAGATAACACATGAACGTCATGAATTTAACCAACCCTCCTGAAGTTAATACAAATTTAATAAATTACGTGAAATGCATCCCAGTCAGTTATCTGACCTGCGTCCATTTAGCGCAACAATATGGCTAGTTTTTCAAGAACAGATGTGTTTACGTTCTTATTTTTCGAAAATAGTAAATTGTTGCTGAAATCAAAGTAAGTATATTTATACTATACATAATTGCACATAGTTTTTTTTTTAAATTTTATGTATAAATTTTATTTGTAATAATAAAAATACATCATTTAATTGTCTTGTCATGTCTACAATCTATGCTTAAATTCTAAAATTTGGTCCCTTTTTGATTGTCATATAATAGACAGGAAAAATAATTTCTTAATCACGATACATCTAATTTAATATAATAATATAATGTACTTTCACAACCAATTTCCCGCTATCTAGTTATTTGATGATATATGTCAAGCCCTGACAAAATGATTTATGTAAAAATTATGGATAAAAATAATTCTTTTTCTTTTCATTCAAAACATTATTTTTTTTTAAATAAATAACTTAGAATGAAATAAAATAGTTATGGAATATAAATATGTATAAGTTAAAGCCTATATTTCAGCCCAAAATCAAGTTTTTGTTTTGTTTTAAGATGGAAAAGGAAATAAATGGAGATTTAAGTGTCAAAGACCTTGAGGAAATGGATGAAGATGCATGCTGAGGATTTGGAGGTGGCAGGAGGCTGTGATGCCGAAGTAGAGATTTCCCGTGTTTTTACAAGTCTTCAGGATTCAGTTCGTAGGAGCCCTGCTGAGAATAATCTCGATTCTGAGCCTGTCGGTGCGGTAACGGACCCTACTTATATTGAAATGATTATGAAAGCTGATTGTTCTTCAGATGTAGACTTGATCCACAATTACTAGAAGTAATTCCTTCTCATACTGTAAATAACTATCCATGGGGGAAACAAAGGCATCATTCGCCGCCCGAGTATACTTCTCATAACATATCATAATGTGGAAATCAAGATGGTCATTGATTAAATTGTGGTATTTCCTTGGTGAATCTACCTTCGTTAATTCATATATTTTCTTCTATGGTGAAACATTGAAGCAATTGGATAACGAAAAAAAAACTTATTATAACACTTCACTTCCGAAAGAAGTTGGATCAGCTGATAAGATCTTTTACATCATGCAAAGGGGTCGACCTCCAACTACATTGCCTGACCAAATCAATTCATAATATTATCAAAAAATGTACACTTCGTGAATGCGGTTATTGGGGCACTGAGCTGATTTTGAGAAACTTCTATAAAAGTAATCATTCTTAAAATAGAAATAAAAAAAGTACATTTTTTTCCTAAAAAAAGTCTTTTTATATTTAAAACAAATTTCCGAGACCACTTTTTCCTTAAATGGGCACAGGTCAAATGGGATAATTATGAAAAAGGCAAAAAAAAATCAAAGTGAACATAGAATACATAAATAAAAGAATTGAAAATGCATCTTTTAAAAAAAAACTTGTCCTATAAAGGGTTAATGATAGAATGAATATTAAATTCCGGTCGCAGGCAAAGTGGAAATGTAATAGGTCAGCTCGCGTACCCTCAACCCATAAAGTGGAACATGATTACTGACTGACTACCGTGTGAATTATTAACTTACACTCGAGTGTCGCGTAATTTAACTAGCCACCACGTTTAAAGCTCGATTCACATCTACCGGCACCGCACAGTGGAGACACGTACAGTGGCAAGCACGGCAAATTTACTTGCTTACATTATCTTTGAACACATTCACGCACGGTGTAATATGAATACTCTTCTTCTAGTTACTCACCTTATGTGCCGTGAGCGCCACTGTACGTGTCTGTACTGCATGGTGCCGGTAGATACGAATAGACCCTAATGGGTCCATTATGTGAAGGGGTATGAAATAGATCAATAATTTAACTTTAACAAAACTGTTTTTTGTTTTATACTTTTGACATGTGTACGACCATGTTGACTTATCACCAAATACTGTAGAAATATAACAATACCTCCAGCTTCTGACATTTCCCATACATTGAAGCCAACATGCTACATTAGCACCTCTAGTGGTCCGTGTTGACGGAATTGGGTTTTACCATACATTTAATAGATTTTCTGTGAAATATATTCTTACTAAATTATAGAAATCGAAAATTCAAAAAATTGAAATAAATATTACGTGACCTCCATTATAACTTTATTGCAGTTTTGATCATAAATGAAGAAAAAAATATTAAAGAGGATATTAGGTTTGGACGAACAATTAATTTTTCTCACCACCTGAAGCTAGCGCGCGGTCTAGTGGTTTAGAAAAGGAATAAAATACTTACATAATAAATTCTGAAAATTAATCTTTCAATTCTTATTTTTAGACCTCCTTTTGCTTAAGATATCACAATTCTTATCATATATTTTAATTTTAGTTATATACACTTTAAATAGATCAAAATATTTAAATATCCACCTTAAACCATAAATAAATAAAAATTAATGACAAGAATTGTAATTTTTTTTTCTTTTATGGGCAGAAAATGAGTGAAGTCATGTGCAAGATACCTTATATTTATTTTATGATTTTTTTATTTAGAGAACGTATTTCACAGAAAATCTTTTAAAACGTATGAAAAAAAAACAATTCCACAAACGCGTCGCCAGGGGGCGCTAGTGTCACATGTTGCCATCAAATATCGAGAGCTGCGCGTATTGCCATATTGTAGGGTATTTGTTATTACATATTCTTATTTCAAACACTAGGGTGTCGTCACATCTCGTCACTTTTGATGAACATGTCATCGATCAATGCAATTTTGATAATTTTACATTTAAATGGTCCCTGTTAAACGTCTCCATGCGTTTCAGCTTTTGAACGAATCCTGATCAGCTGACAACATGTCCTTTACGCTTTTCAGCTGATCACAGTTTGATCAATTTCTGAATCTTTACGAGAATCGGCGTTTAACAAGGACCGTTCAAATTTTCAAAATGGCGTGATCGACGAGTCGATATTTTAAAATAATCCAGATTATCTATCGCAGTAAAGAAGTACTTATCTATATTTTATATTTCAAATCTCCCCTCCGTGGCTTTTGATGTAAATGATCTTTCATTCTTTCTAAATACATATCAACTTCGTTTATCTTCCTCATCATCAGTTCTATAACCCTCGATGAGCGGTCCTGGCCCTTCTGGGAAATGCCATTAAGCTTACCTATCTGTCGATGCCTCCTTCAAGTTCATTACTCCCTAAGGATGTGGTAATGACCTCCACAATGTCCAGTTCCAGAAGCTAAGTTTGAGTATGCCATCACTCTTTCGTCCTGCAAATTTAGTCGGATATCTCCATTCCTCGATACCTGGTGAGCGGAATATCAATATTCAAGTGCCTTGTATCACGTGGAACTTAAATATATAGCAAATACCTGTTATGGAAAATAACATTGTATCACGTAGTTAACAAAAAATCTAATTACAATAGCAGAAGTCAAATGTGTCAAGATCCAATCCTGCGAATATATACATACATATGTGCATATTTTAAAAAATGTATTTTCAGAAATAGTGAAATGGTGTTTTTTACTGCAAAATTTAGCGAAATTACAATAATTACAAATAGTTGAAAATTTTCCCAGCGTTCGCCATATTGTACTCTCAAAAGTATAACAATGCTTTCCGAAACGCGCGGGTGAGAAATGTATCGGAAATGTGGCCGGATATTTCAGCCCCCAAATGCTAGGGAAGTAATCACTTAAAAGTTTACGAGACGCCTGCAAAAAAATGAATACATTTTTTTAATAAAATGAAAATACGCTCGCGAAGATTCAGATGCCGGTGTTCAGCGAGGTAGAATAAAAGCGAGAGAATTGTTTTTTTTCCTAATTTTGTATATTACTATTACCTTTGCGTTTGTTGGCTACTACAAATATAAGGTTTAATAAATTAAGGTGTATGTTTTAATAATAGCTGAAAATTTTGCGTTTTTTTAACAAATTTTCGAATTAAACGATTATTTTTAAGAAAGGTTAATTTCAATTTATTCATTTCAGTTTTTGTATGTATGGTAATACCAGTATGTGTATTTAAAAAAAAAAATCATAAACTCTTTTAAACTTGCATGACTACAACTTCGTCTGTAACCTGCACGGTTTAATTATTTAGTTATTTATGGTCAATGACCATTTGCAAACATTATGATGTAAAGACCATGCAGATAGGAACTAACAATACTAAAGAAAACATATTATAAAGTTCTTCCTTATTTAACACGGAATTCTTCAATATAATTGTTTTATTTATTTTTTTGTTAAATAAGTTCTGTTAAGCCAATTAATTTAGCTTGTCTACAAGTGCTTCTCTCTTCTTAGTTACAAATATATATAGGATTACCCAAAGACGTGTTAAAATAGTCGACTACTTTACAAATTAATTAATGAATTATTAATTGTTTTTGTGTTTAATTCGTAGAACTCCATTTATTGTTTATTTTTTTTTAATTAATGTAAATCAAATTTAATAATGTTATTATTAATTTCTACAAGTGTTTTTAGTTTTTTATTTTTGTTACAGCTGTTTCGGCGTTCAAGGCCATTTTCAAACAAACAAAAAAACTAAAAATACTTGCAGAACTTAATAATAACATTATTAAATTTGATTTACATTATACTTTACAAAGCTCATTACCGTGGACTCTATTTATCTATAGAATACTATTTGATAGTTTGTCTTTGTAACCGCAGTTCGAAATATGACATACTGTCGAGTGGTTCTAGTAGGTATGTGAAAATTTATCAGGACATTCAGTATAGCGTTCATGATTTTACTTACGAATATTACGTCATAAAATACTCTGGCCAAACTACGTAGGTAAATCTAATTTCATTTAGTAAGAACGAACAATTTACGAACTCCCTAGATCTACCGAATTTATAATTCATACTAGCTGATGTGTACCAATAATTTAACAATTATTGATTTGACAGCGAATGTAACCATCTCCAAATAAAGAAACATTCATTTAAATATTTTATTTCATTCCAAACGTGTATTTTTTCAAAATATATCTAAATCATAAAGTTCTTAAGTGCGTACCTACTCGTATTTTCCATTTTGAAAATATTCTACCCAAAAAAACCTTCTTCTTTCGAATATACAAACTGTGCATAACCAGATTATTATATCTATGGTCTAACCTAAATAAAACATGGCGGGATCAATGTTTTTCATAGTAATTTTAAAACGTTGTAGCAACAGTTTTACATATTTGATTTCATTCGAAGTACTCTCTAAACCTTTCCGGCAATAATAAGAAAAAACTGTGCCATTTTCAGCAAAACTTGTCTAGTAATTTTCGAGAAAATCGAGGAGAAACAAACAAACAAACTTACAATGATTTTTAAATATAAGAATATCGTAAAAATATATTTTACCCTCTTTTAAAATACAGCGATTGACTGTAATATGGTTACCATTCCGGTGAAATATGCATTTTCTACACGGCTCCGCACAAATGCACACAATAATTTTTTGATGGTGAATACATTTTTGAATTTGTCGGTTCAAAATAAAATCATGTAGAGAGAACAACACTAATGCAGCAAATAACTCACCAATTACTAGCGCGAACACAACATAATACCCACTGTGAAAAATTAATAGACTTAGACCATGATTCTTTACTAACACAAAAAATAAATAAATTAAATTTTCTTATCGTCATATAAATTATTTTAAAAGTACTTTTTTTTCTTCAAGCTTTTATTCATAGTCAATTACAATTATTGATTTCATAACTTCTCCACGTCATCTCTCCACACACTTTCTATCGTTTTAGTATTTTAAGTCACACGTACACTCATTAATTAAGAAGCATTCTCACCCCAGACAAAATTAATGAGATATTGTTTGGACGTAACAATGTAAATTTTATTATACCAACCTTATCATCTGTAATAAAATATAATGTGTATGTCTAAATAAATGTATTAAATAAAGTTGACCTTATTACGAACAATAACAATTTCATCCGTTGTTAGTTATATTATTACTATGACAAGCAAATGACAGATATTCAGCGAATAAAATTCCTAAATCCATAATTTGAGTAACTGGTACAAGATTAACACCGTTCAATGATTAATCGAAGTACAATGGTCTTTTCCGTTTGAAGAATCTCATAATTTTATAAATGTATTTATCGTTTATCCATATCTTGAAAGCTCGTCTACTTTTTCAGCAAAATTCCTCAAATCTCTTTCATCCCTTATTTCTTCTACTTTTTAGTTTGTGTCCAATTTCAATGTGTAACACTTGTTGCTCCGTAGCATGTGTCCGAGATACAATATTTTTATCGGCTAAATGATTTTGAGGACCACCACCTCTCTTTATACATGTTCGTTTGTAATACTTGCTACCCATTTAATCTTCAGGAATCTCTTGTGGAACCACATTTACAAAGCTTTTTTATTTTATTTTTATATTAAGCTTGCCTTAATTACCAAGTGTTACATGCGAACATGCACTATGTAGAACCGAGTTATTCGCCACAGCAGCTGATGAGTAATAATCTCTATATTATTGCGCCGTTAAGGTTTTTAAAAAATAAAAACAGTTCTACGTTTATCTTTCAAATACCTTCCACGTGCTTGACAGCAGATAAGACCCGAGCCATATCTGGCGAGAAATATTTATCATTTCTTTCTTTTCTCGTTTCCTGGAATCATTTCAAGTATTTCTGAACATCTTCGGAAATATCAGAATCGCCGAAATATTTCTCGTACATCTGATATAAAAGAGTGAAGCTTCAAGAGGAGATTCTTGAAATGAGTATCTATGACTGGCTATAGTATCGATAATACATTTAGACTTCATAAAAAGCTGCGTGTTGTGAACGGGCTAGCAGACAAATAAATAGTTCCCAGTCACTCACCCTACATAGTTTTGTTTTTATCTCATCGTTGTTTACCATTGTATAAATACTAACTCATCATCCGTACATCTGATTAACTTCTACTATGCGGGTACACTCCAGATTCTTGTCGGTTTACATAAATGTAGCTTAGATCAAGAAAAAAGATTAGAGTCCTTGAAGAGCGCCACAAAGGAGTAACTTTCTGTTACTTTGAACGGGGTGGGTAAGTTGTGGGTAGCTTCTCGACTGACCTTGCATAGTTTACAATCTTCATGTGTGTCCAATAATCAAATTAAGTAGAAACCTCTGATTTTGTATGAAATCGTTTATCTGAGCAACATGTCATTATAAAATTGAACATAGTAAAATAATATAATTATAACTGGTAGTATAATTGTAAATGGTAGTATAGACAGCCTTGGCTTACTTAACCTCATTCATTATCATATACCTACGAGAGCTACTCGTTTAGAAATCTTATTTGAACGTAACAACACCGGGACTGAGCATTGCAAACACTCGATTGTACCTAGATTATATGAAGTTAGTAATAAATACTAAGATGTGGCAGTATAAGAAGGCTATACTATCATATCTGTTCAATCAATATTAATTTAACCTACATCTACTTATATGTTTTATATGTACGCATATTTTTTACATTTATATCATTCGTGAACTTTTATTCTGTATATCCTTTCTGATGTCATTGCATGATCTAATGCTCATTTTTAATAGTCTATTTTTTATTATTGATACTGTATTCTTATGCTTGTATTTAGCCGTGACATGCAATTATTTTTGTATGGTACCTGTTCACCGTTGGTATGAAATAAATAAACTTTAAGTCTTGTAGCTATTACATTAAATCGTTACCGAAGGAATTAATAACATTGATCCCTGAGCACAGTACGCCAACAAGAAACTCTTCTGCGAAAATGGTCATATCACACTCATCTAAAGTTGCCAGCATTCATCTTTCCTTCTTCACTCAATCTGAGCCTCTTCAAGACACGTATCAACAAAACCTTTTCTACGGCGAGGTGCTGTAAGAAAGGTGTGAATACCTTAAGGATGCAATGGGAAGTAATGCAAAATCATGTGTTATCGGTTTGAGAATTTGATGGCCTAGAAATTTCATGGATGATTTAATTAAATACTGCAAATAGAACACACCTTGGCCTTTCGTCTAAGGGGGTATTTTTTGGTGTGTCTTTTTATAGGCCTAGAAAAAAATAAAGTATCAGACATTAAAAAAATGTTTAAAGTGCAAACTCTCCTACTTACGAACCCCTTTTCCGATAATGTCGTATTGTTCATTGTGGTAAATTAAGTTTTTTAGAATATGACGGTAAAACATTTTAATAATTATGTCTGAGCTTTACAGAATAGAATAAAACACGCATTTTGGTGATGATTTTTTCTTGTAAATCGAAACATGCAGCCGATGTTAAGCGGGAATCTCAACCTTGTCACCACTTGCATAAGGAGCGCGAGATTTCGTTGGAATTTTAGCCGGTGGATCACCTTAACAAGCCACCCTCCTTGACCCTACCTTGTGGCGGTATATATTACTCCCCCTAGATTTACACAGTCCATACAGGAAAGCTCTTGCGAAGTGCAATATAATTTAATACATAGCATATTATATTCAATTAGATACACTAGCTACGTTCTGTAACACTCGGGAGTTTTGGGTTTTGAGCGAACATTGATTAACTAAACACAATGCATATTTAAAGGAAACTTTTCATTGTTCGCAATATGTACGTTTAGAGACAGGGGACTTGCGACGGGAGAAGTTGTGGTCTGAATTTTGATACTTAGCGAACTCGCAAGCGTAAAGAGGTTTTTTACATCGCAGGGACGAATCTTTTGTGGTTTACGAGTTTGTTAACCCTTCTATGTCTGAAGTGTTTTATATACGTTGTAGAGTGAAATCACATTTACCTCGTAAGAAAATTCACGTAAGTTGGTGTTTAACACGAAGTTTTTGTTGTAGTGATAATAAACTTACCCTTAATACAAACAAAAACAAAATATATAACACTCAAACGGGACAGCCTCCCCCAACATTCGAACTAAAATTGCACGACTATTCACAATTCAATTCAACGTGTCCATTTGAAAGAACCTAATATGTTTAAATCATCCAATATCTAGGAATTTTATTAATTGACTCAAACCTACGTTGGACTGACCACATCCAATTACAATTACTACAAAATTGAAATATATATATATATATATTCCTCTTGAAATGTACTAAGAACTTCTTTCCACGCACAATACTAAGGAGAATTAATTTTGCTCTTTCTCAATCCATAATTATATATGGACTGCCGTATTGAGGAAGAGAATCTAAAATTTGTATGGACCCGCCAGTAAAATCACAAAAGATAATAATTAAAACTATTCTTCAAGTACCATACTTTACGGATTCTGGTGAAATTTTCAAGCTTTTAGACGTAATGACAATTGGACAACTTTACACTAAATCCGCCATCCTTCATCTCTTCAAATCCATTCTCCATATTCATCTACAATCCCAATCAACAAAGATAACCAGATCTTCAACGAACTACACAATTAACATCACATTAATATACATACCACCCACGAACAAAGACATTTTAACTAAGCAATTAAACTAAAATCATATTATACTTATGTACGTATATGTTATAATAACAGTAAATTCTGTTTACTGTCATAACTAATGAAATGTTTTTTTGCTTGTTTCTTATTATCACTTTATGTCATGTTTTATCTTTCTTGTTTTCGCTACCACTTTTAAGAAAATGATTAACTTATTTTTGTTTAAAATGAAAACTTTCACATAAGCCATAGAAATGTGATAAAAAAACTATAATAATACCCACACACATCAATCATAATCTATCGATCTGGATAAAAACAAAAGGTACACAAAATGTTCATATCTGAATAACACAAAATCAAACATAACACCTTTTTTTAAATATAATAACCATCTATATATATATTTTTAATTAATTTATAATATTCTTTAACATATAATCAATTCACAACGTTACTACAGGGTGGCGCAAAACTACCGTTATGGTTTGGAATGAAATGGCATAATCAAGCCGTTGTTGATAGTCTATCGGCTTCAATTCTTGCACAAGCTGAACCTTATATGGGAACATGTGCAATGTGGCCAAAATCCCAGTTGTGCCGGACGTCTTCTTGTTGATGTTTCTGGACTGTCCTGCACACTATCCACAACACGTTGGATATTTTCTTCCGTGTAGACCGTACGCGGTCTTCCGGTACATGGGAGGTGTCTTACTGTACCATATTGTCGAAAATTTGCAACCAGGCGGTTTATTGTTGGTGCTGAAGTTCCTGTACGCACATAAAAAAAACGACGATAAGCAGGCTGCGTCAAAACAATTGACCGTTGATTTTCAAAATAAAATTGAAATATTGTTGATCGCTGTTCTGATGTGTAGTGTTCCATTTTCCAAATTCCCCAAGTTTTTTTCACAAAATTCTGAAATAAAAATAAAAAATATAAATAAATTAAAAAAGGTATTAAACATTCAAACCATAACGTTAGTTTTACTCCACCCTGTATTTCTGTTTATTTACAGTTTGTCATTATTATAAGCAATATGTGATTATTAAAAGATTGTGTATTTTTTTTACCCAAGAGGTCATGAGGGAAATAATTTCCCTTAAGGCCTATGTCATCTTTGGTAATGCTGTGTGGAGATCTTTTAAAGGCTAGGAGGAAACACAGAGGTCGGAAAATCATTCCACAGCCAAACTGTTGAACACTGTTAAACAGTCAACTGTGTACAAATGTAAGGCGCGCGTTTGGCGTGTTTCCCGGCTGTGCACCGATGCCAAAGAGATCAATGACGTCAGTTCTTCAGAGCATCTTTCATTGCAATACCGGTAGAACACTGACAGCATTCCCACCTCACGTCTGTGCTCCAAAGATTGCTATCCTTTTTTTAAGATAGGCGAATCTATCAAACTGACCGCATGTTTCTGCACATAATCAAGGGCTTTTTTCAGATATTTTGGGGCTCCCGACCAGAGGTGGGCGCCAAATTCTACAATGGGGCGTACTTGCGATTTGTATAGGGTCAGTAGTAGTGTACTATTAAAATGTCTGCGAGCTCTGTACAGTATGCCTAACTTCTGAG
This sequence comes from Halesus radiatus, assembly GCA_022606495.2. NCBI lineage: Eukaryota > Metazoa > Arthropoda > Insecta > Trichoptera > Limnephilidae > Halesus > Halesus radiatus. Next base: position 16,346 of record JAHDVE020009375.1, read on the forward strand.
AGGCTAACTTTACTATGATTTCGATAGAGCCCCCATACCTGAGCTGGTCACTTAAGGTTACACCAAGCTACCAATGGAGGGGTTGTTGGGAAGATTGCTTCCATTACAGGAAACAAGATTGTCGTTTCGATCCTTTTTAGACGTAATCAGACATGATTGGGTTTTTGAAACATTAAATTCAATGAGGTTATTCTTACCCAAGAGGAAACCCTCTTGAGGTAACCGTCCATTCTCTATTTCAAAGCCCTCCGAGCCGTTGGAGTTTGTGTGCCCTGTTTTTAAATGAATTTTCACCCCAAATGTGTGCCTTTTGGGAGCTTGTCAAACAACAAAAAATATCATAGACTGTACTGTTACCCGTGTAACAATGAATTTGTGCACAAAATCAACGATCAATTGTTTTGACGCAACGTGCTTATCGTCGTTTTTTTAATGTGCGTACAGGACCTTCAGCACCAACAATAATCCGCTTGGTTGCAAATTTTCGACAACATGGTACAGTAAGACACCTTCCATGTACCGGAAGACCACGCACGGTCCACACCGAAGAAAATATCCAACGTGTTGTGGATAGTGTGCAGGACAGTCCAGAAACATCAACAAGACGACGTTCGGCACAACTGGAGCTATCGCGGAGGTCCGTTGAGAGGATTTTGGCCACATTGCACATGTTCCCGTATAAGGTTCACCTTGTGCAAGAATTGAAGCCGATAGACTGCCAACAACGGCATGATTATGCCATTTCATTCCAAACCATAACGGTAGTTTTGCACTACCCTGTATAATAAATAAACAAGAATGTAAAAAGACATTTTTTATGTTTGTTTGTTTGGTTTCATGTGTCGTTATGACAGTCCCTCGTTGAGCATTTTAATTAAATTGCGCAAATTAAAAAAAATCGCTCTTTAAAAAAAAATCCCAATATCTGCATACAAAATATTAAATTAAACATATTATACAACAGTGTCATGCGATAGTGGACTCTAGAGAGTATTTAGAGTTCATTATTGCATAACATTGCCGAGTCTGGTGAAGCTTGTTGTTCCATATTATACAAATAATATTGATTTTAATGCCATGTAAAAGTAACTCGTATTTTGCTATTGCTCTTCGATATATTTATTTACTATTCAATATATTTATGCTTTTTCCATTTGGATTAGAATTGTTTGATGAAGTGTCCTTTCCTGGAATGATTTCGTTCCAACTTAATTGGAGAATTTCTGCTATACAAATAATTGCTTCGATAATAAAATATTGCTAATAATTATTTTTCCATAGTTTGGTTTTTTTATCAATTCTTTTTTTTTATATATTCCATTAAAATTTAACAGTATTAATCACAGTGCCACATTCTGAAACATTAATTAAACTACGTAGAATGTGATCCATCCCAGCTATAGTATTCTTAATAAAAAACACGTAATGTCCTAAATGTCAAATAATTAAAATTTACACAGCCTTTTAATTCGTGTTTTTCCAACGTCAAAGGGGGAAAACAAAGTAAACACTATTCGACGAAATTAAAAACTCACCTTACAACTCTTCATACCAAACGTTCGTGGGTACAAATCGTCGCCCGTAACACAAACAGGCGTATCTCATATTTGGCAAGTTTCCAGGAGAGCCAAAAAAATTATATTAAGAATTTGTTTTGATAATCTGCATATTATAATGTCAAATAAATTGTTTTTTGATAATGAAAATATTATTTCGGTTTGTTGCTGAAATTTGAAATGAAACAAATATTTCTTTTTCTTTTTTTGGAAAAAGACTTTTTTTTTCAACTTTTTAGTACAGATTTTCTAGAAAATCTGAGTGTAGGTACCTTGTATTGATCGAGAGATCTGTCAATAGACGGACCCTTAGATTTTCTCATTTAATCAAAATAATAAAATTAAAAATTGTTTGAGGTCTTTTTCCAGAGCTAAAACAAAGATAAAACGGCCTCCATGGTGGGGGAATAAGGTTCTCGACTACGAATCCAAAGGTCGCCGGTTCACATCCCGGCGTGCGCAAGTAAATTTTATTTAATAAATTTGTGCTGTTTCACAATTAATTCATTTAAAAATAATATATAGTATATTTGCGCACGTTCCAGAGTGGAAGATACTCTCAGTATCGCCCTGGTGAAAGATCACCATTCAGAATTAAAAATTACTTGAAATGGCTTTTAGCCGTGTTTGGTGATCAAATCTGAATAGCCAGGAATTTCCCCACCTTCCTTTCTCTCTCTTCTCCTTCCCCTCCCCAATACCTTCAGCCAAACAACATTCCCCAATCGGAGATGCCATAGTCTCACTGGCTCCAAACGGTTGGGAGCAGTTAGGACTATTGTGCGGTATTCATATAAAAAAGTCACTTCTGAAATTTGACAACTCAGGAGATTCTTGTTTTAAATGACAAAAATCTACAAACACGCGATAGCTCGAACACTTTAAAAAGCACTGATATTTTTCATGCACATTTTTATTTTATTTATTTTTCATTGCATTTTTATTCGTGGAATTCCCTTTGGCCAGGCACGCTTTGTTTGCACGTTTACTGGTGAGTTGGCATCGCGTCTGGGACGCACCCGAGCGTCGTGAGTTCAATTCGGCTGGCTAAGTCCTCCATCACGACACAGGCAACACCTTCCACTTACTGTGATGGCAGTAGGAGATTTTCAAATATTGTCAGGTTATTCCTAATCAATGTTTGTCGTACTTTAAAAAAAATATATTAAATTATTATTTACTATTTCAATTTATCCTTAATTCAAAGATTTGTAACATAATTATGTCAATTGAAAAAAAAATTACAAAATATTTATAAAAACCGTAAAACTAAATACACTAACAAAATATTCGGTTTTTGTAAACAAGCCGAACTTTTTAATTAAATTGGCGGCACGCCTAGCTAGCCCCTCCCCTTATTACTCGGTTTCTACCCCTCGCGTGTTAGGGCATCAAAAAAATTTCATTATTTACCGCGAAATTTCAGGGGTTCATGAAAATCCCTGAAGTTTCGCGGTATTGGCGTTAAACACGATGTTACGAATGAACCAGTTTTAGGGTTTTTTTTCAGCTTTATTTAAAACGTATTACCTTTTCCGCTGCCGGAGTGAGTATACGTAGTGTTGTTTACATATTTGATTATTTCCTTGCCTTTAGTTATTAAACACTTCCCGGGTAGAATCCCGTGCGAAAATTATATCCACCTTTAGAACGCCTCTTGAAAATTATGAATTATTTATTGTCATACTAGAGCCACCTTTGTTTTTCTTTAGAAGCATTACTGAATTATGCCTGTATTAATATTTTTAGAGAGCTTTAAGTTCCTCGCTTGTACTAATAAAGCTGCTAAGATTGTAGCTCAATTAAAAAATGTTGTATTCAACATTAAACTAGTTAAATTATAACAAGCAACCTTGTTACGTCAGTTTCGAATTTCCGTTCAATCATCAGAAACAAACTAAGTTGATGCGGTGTCAGTTGGACTAAAGTGTGCAAGATTGGCCCTATACTAGCTGAATAGAACGAAATAGAACCCACAAATACAAGTTTATAAGATTTCTGATCACATTTATCACACTCTAAAAATATATATTACACATTGGGTCTTCTTCATTTTTAAATCTTAAAAATTGCTATGTGGATGGGGACCTATAATAGGCTCCTCATCAAAATCCCCTGAAACAATATAGTAATAACTTACCTGTTAAAAATATTTTTTTTTTACAGTATAGTTGGACATATGTATTTATAAAGTTATTGTTTTTTTTTAATTATTGAAGATAATATTAACAATTCCCTAATGAAAAACGAAACGGAAAAAGACAAAGGAAAGAAAAAGGTATCCGCTGCATCTGCGAATCGAAAGCAGGATCTTTGTCTTACCGATACTAGAACTCTAACCACAGAGCTATGAGGTCTTATTACTTTCCGTAATTTTTATCGATATTATACCTCAATTTAAGATTTATCAATACCATCCTCAATTAATTTAGAATGTTTATGGCTGCTATATTTTGTATGATTGCAAAGTTCTTTCCGAATTTATTTTGCATTCTAGATAGTGTCTCGGATATACCTATCCGATTGTTATTTATATGGTACATCTATTAACTTTTCTATTATTCTAGAATTAATAATCTGATTATTGGAGTAACTTATTGAAGCTTATAAACCCCACTGAAGTATTTTTTAATCATTGAATATAATATTAACAAATCTCACATAAAATACGACTAAAAAAAAGAAACGAAGTAAAATGACGGAAAGTAATAAAGTGTCATTATCTCAGTTGTTAGAGTGTTAGTCCCGGTAAGACAAACGTCCTGGGTTTGCTTCTCAAATGCGACCGTTAACTTTTAATTTTGTGTGTCTTTTTCTGTTTCGCATTTAATTTGAGATTTGTTAATTTTATCATCAATGATTAAACAATAATTTATTTAAATAATTTGAATTACGTTAATAGTTTTTAATCAAAAAATTTGGTTGGTAAAGTGAAAAATTGTTCATAATGTTCTTGAATGTAATAAAAAGGATATATTTTATCATTATCCTGACTCCAAGCAAATTCGGAGAATTCAAGTCATTTCTTAGAACATATTTTAAATTATCGACAAAAGCAATCACTTTGTGGCTTGACATTACACTTAAATGAAAAGAGTTCTTTGTTTAAAACCACTTTATTGAATTTATACAAAGAAAGTTTTTCATTTAAATACATATAATAATAATAATAATGTTTTTTTATCCCCTTTTTTTATAACAAAATAACAAATAATGATATCGTCACTGGGATTTCCCGTTCTGATGATTTCATTTACAAAATATGTAATTACATTACATTAAATTGATGAGCTTGATGAAAAAAAAAATTGAGGTATTTCAAGACATTGTATTGCAGTTGACAGGTTTCGGTGTTATTTTCTATTTCAGGTCTCTGAAACGTATCCAGTGTTTTATTTGATTTTTAAATTTATTACGATTGTTGTGATTTTTAAACTATAGTGGGATTTTGGGATCTAATGTTTCTAATATTTGTGATTATTGTTATTTCTTGTTTTTTGTATTTATGAATGTAGAGTAGTATTGTTTTATTAAAATGAATTAACAATTCTTAATAAATTAAAAGAATCGGCAAAGTAGCAGAACACAATTTACCTTTTCGCGAGCTTACTAGTAATAATATTTATTATTATTATTATTATTATTATTATTATTATTATTATTATTATTATTATTATTATTATTATTATTATTATTATTATTATTATTATTAGTATTATTATTATTTTTTATTATTTTTTATTATTTTTTATTTTTTTATATATATATTTTTTTATTGTTATTATTATTATTATTATATATGATTTATGCGGCAGAGTAAGAGCTGGTTACAAACAGATTGATTTGTTTATGTGTAGTTATCAAAAACCATAGAGATTTATTATGTTCGAGAGGCATATTACACGTAGAAGAATCACTCATAAAGGCAAAGGTACTCATTTTTAAATGACATTTTCGAACTTTAAATATTCGCAGACATTTTAAATATTCCGCAAGGTCCCATTTTTTTCTGGGTAGGCCAAAGTAGAAAAAAGGCAATCAAATTTACACAACTCTTCTAAACGAAGGTTTGTTTTCAGTCTTTAATATTCTATTTCAACGTTCTCATGATATATTCGTGTATGATTTGTACCCCCTTCCATCTTCAAGTAGAAAAGTTAAAACAAGCATCTCCTTAACAAACACAATTTGATTTACAAACTTTTAGGGTGCGGAAGGAATGCTCCCTTTCTTGTAGAAATCTCAGTAACCAGCAGTCCTCCAGGATGTACGGGTAAATCAGTAGCGTGCTTTGTCTTTTTTCCTGATTTTCGCGATTTTCCAGTAACAGAGATGGAGATATCTCGTACGAGAACACTTTTTTAAAATTTTCTTGTCGTATAAAAAATATCACGTTTTTTCAGCAACAAGGGAGGATTTTATTGCCTACAAATAAATAAAACGGTCGCCAATGTGTTTCAATAAAATGCACACTTAATTCCCATTACGTCATGGTTTATTAATTTGGTCAGTTTTCATCCAAGTGCTTGTTTGTTTTCTTATCAACGGTGAAAAGGCGGAAGGAAATAATCCAGTTTCTAAAAATTGTGCAGGTAACGATAACATTATTAAATTCTGTGTTCATTTTAATGTTAAAAATGTACGAGAAAAACGCACCTTTTATTTACAAATTTTCTTAATGTGTTATACAACTTCATATAAAAAAAAAGGTTTCATTAAAATTTTAAAGGTTTTTGGCAAACGCGGTTCATTCTCTTTTGCTTTTTGAACGGAAGACCGATCTTTTCGAAAACTACCTGGCTACATTGTTTTTACCTTACGGAGAAATGCAACTTGAAAATGGCTTCTTGGGCTAAGAAGGTACCTTGATTTTTGATCGAACTTGAATTTAAATAATTCAACATATCGACCCCTTGGAATAACAAGATTCTATCTGACACACAAATCTTATGCGATAATGATTCTTAAAGTTACCTTCTATAGAGTACATTATCGCACGGCATTGCTGTATCAGATGGAACCTTGTTATTCCAAGGCGTCGATATTTTGTTTCATTCTTTAACATTTCATATAATGAACTGTAAAGCTAACCTGTTCGATTTACCTGAAGTGGCAGATTAACTTCTCTTTAATATGCGATTTTATTATTATTTTTTAAATCAACTACCCAGAACAAAACTTTTTAAATCAATTGAAAAGCACATTCTACTTATCGTTAAATATAATAACGTAAAGGTGTGACTTTTGCAGAACGAAGTACATACCAATATGCCTCCACACAATGGAATTATATTTTTTATGATTGCCTTCTGTTGTGAAATCTACATCAATACAAATCATTTAGCAGTCATAAAAAGCATGATGTGAAGGTGATTGCATAAAGCTGTACACCTGTATATGTTTCAACACAGTAATAAATATCTAAACCAATATAACAATATAATAACAATGAATTCATAAACCTATTAAATTATTGGAAAATCAAAATATGTTTAATAAACAAACTCTGAAAACATTTTCTTGCGGCAAATAAGTTCGAGGAAATCGAAAACAGAGGCACTCACCGAAATGCCACTGAATGAAGGATGTGGGATGATGAAAGATTTCACCCGCATCCCTTGTGGTTATTACACCATGAAATCTGCTTGGGCGTTATATCTAAATCGTGTGGTATCGGTTATTAGTTGTTACCAATGGAAAATGAGTTCTGTGAATGAAACTCTCAGTGCGAATTATACCTAGAGACCAGAAAATTTTCGCATTTGCAATAACGCTAATTTTGTTGTTTTTTGCCAAAAATTCGAATTTTTCCATTTTAACGGGAATAACGGCGAAATTCGCGATTTTCAGTTAAATACCGCTAATTTTCGTATTTTATTACGAGGTATTCTACCTATCCTGATATTTTATATTCGGCTAATTATGTAATGTTCTACTTTCTGAATATTTATTTGTCTGTAGCTGTGACGCAGGTAAGTTCGTGTGGAAAACGACTTAAATTTTTTTTTTTCAAAAACACAAAAATCCCTTTGTTACAAAATACCACCAATTTTACTGAAAAATATCTCCACTTTTTCAAAACAAAGGCAGAAATTCATAAAAAAATAAAGCAAACTTTTTCCAAAAATTAAGCAAGTTTCATCGAAAAATAACACCACTTTTCCCTAAAATAATGCAAAACTTTTAGATCCCTACTTATCATGTTAATATTTTGTTTAATATGTAAATATAGAAAATCAATACAATATGCCAATAGATACGTACGAGTGTGTAACTTACCTGTTGCATTTTTACAGTGTCAAAAATATTCATGTATTTCATTAAGTTTTCATCATGCCTTCAATAAGACAGCATTATGATCGAATGGAGAACGCTTTAAGGTCTGTTCGCATCTACCAGCACCGCACAGTTGTGCAACTAAAGATGTTCACTCTCAAATCATAACACGCAAATACGGAGGTTATTTATACAACACGCTATTGATAAGTGCATTGATATCGAATTCTATTATTTGTATTATTATACCCATCTATCTGTATTATTATTGACTAATTACCACCTCTTAGAGACACGCAGAGTATTGCTCTACTAAAAAAAACTTTTATTAAACGGCAATACGAGTATATTTAACAATGAGATTTTGACACAAGAATCTCACCCTTGGGGACGTTATCATAACCTTCTGTACTATCGAGCGAGTCTTGCAAATTTATTTATGAACTCACCTGCGGGGAGAGTTACGTAATTCCTAAATACGGTGGATCAAAAAACAATCTGTTTTTTATAACGTATTTACAGGGTTTTTCGCATTCCATATATATTGATGAGGAACTCCAGCCCTTTTTTTAATTTTATTTAAGTTTCAATTTTTCAAAGTCCGCCAAAACGCTTCAAATCTATGATCGGTCGGTTTTGAGGTTAGAATGTCCAATGTCAAAATAAGGATGAGCTTCACCATACAAATAATACAAATATTCATAATCATTTTATATTCTATTCATAGTAAATCAACATTTAACCATTATTATTATTAACAACGTAATTAAATTTGATTTACATTAAATTTAAAAAATAAATTAACGCTAATATACATCATTAATAATAGTTTTTTTATATTGAACAACAATTAAAGAGCACAAAATTATACAAATTAAGATAACTTTTTTCCAAAACTAAAAAAATACATATTTTAAATACAAACAAAATGGAAAAATTAAAATTGTCCGTACTAATCGAAAAAACAGAATACCCACGTGACGTCAGATGTTCCAAATGCAATGGTACAAACATAACAAAGTGTTTTGGTGAAATGATTACTTATACACTTTTTAATAACGATTTATAAATTTTAAGTATAATTATAAATAATAAAAGTTATTTATTAAGAATCGTCGTTTGCTGATCTATATGAATATATATTTTTATACCGAAAATATTTTTCACTGGAGTTCCTTATTTTAACGATATAGATTATAAAAACTGTAATGTCTAAAAATTTTATAAATATATTAAAAACTTACTTTATATAAATACCACACACTGAAAATAGCAAATATGTAGGTGGCGACGCAAAGCGAGGAATCAAGAAGAGTGAAAGCAGATTGCATCATCAGTGTACTGACAGTACTTAATGTTGATAATAATATTATCAATCCAGCATGTGTGTTTATTTGTTTCTACAAAGTACCAATATAAAAAAGCTTTCACATCATTGAATTCATTACAACAACAAACAGTTTGTCTGCAGGGGATTCGCTCCATCTACTTTGTAAAAGCCTCAAGACGATTTAGTGAACTGAGACGTGTAGTTGTTTAATGATTCGGAAACAAAAACAAAAAGATAGTTTCGCTCCTTCTAGCGACTTGGATCAGAGTGTTTTTTTGCTGTTGTTGTTACCCATGAGAATCCAAAGTCATATATGTTACTTTATTAGGGTTTTCATCAAATTCTCTCTTGAAAAAAAGTCTATGTTATGTTACATCTATCAATATTGCTTGCGATGGGAAACTAAAAAAACCTTTGAATGTTTGCGTGATAAGGTTGATACTTGTAATTTCCTATTTTCGCTTATTGGTTAGGTTAGAGTACAGTCTGACATTTAAAAGTAGACAACAATTGGGCGCTGCGATCGTTTAAATGATTTTAATTGGCAAAGATGACTAATGGAAAAATGAAAAAGTCGACAAAAACACAATTATCCAAGTGCAGGTTTTACTTTCAACAAAGCGTGTTCTGAAATTACTGGTACTTCCGAGAGAGATGATTATACACACATTTGATGTTAAAACATTTTTTATTTAACACTGTAAGAAAGATATTAACATGGAAAGGCGTTTGTCTTATTCTGAAATTTTTGTACCGAAATAACCATGTATTATTGGAAGTTAGATAAATAAATAAAAATTAAATTGAAAGGTTGACAATATTAATATTTTTTAAGCGCTTAAAAATAATTGTGATGATTTATTTGACTTGTTTCTTTAAAACGAACTGTCAAAGTGAATATAACGCATTTCAAAGACAAATTTAGTAGCTGGGTGTTGACGTATTAATGATATTTTTTAGTTCCAAAATTACAATTAATTGTTGAGAGAATATTAAATAACAAAGTACCGAAAGACAATGGTACAGATGTTCCTGCAGTTTCAGAGAAATGTGATTAGCTAATATCCCCACACAAAGCTGTGGAAATGGATGCAAATGCTGTGCTAGAAACGACTGGGCTTACAATGGACCGTGACTACCGAAGTAGACCAAGATGGAACTGATAGAGAACCCATTAGCGTCTATATTTCCAAAACGAAATTTACTGAGTAGATTCAGTTTGTGTAATATAATGTAAGTATCCAAACATGTCCTTAAACATACAAAATTTTTATAAAAAACCGGATTAAAACCACAGTCATCAACCTTTTCCTGCTATAATTCTATATTTTTCCCATTTTCGTTTTTTTTTTTTTTTCTTTTTCTTATTTAACTTTATTTATTTAACTTACCTTCAACATCCTTGGATTAATACAAATATACTATACAGAGAGGACGGACCGCCAAACAACTCGATCTTCATACACAACCAAAGTGTATTCAGAAATTACTGGTACTTCCGAAAGAGATGATTATACTTGATACACAACCGATCTTGATACTCAACCGTTGCTTTATTCACTTTCATTCAACCTCTCATACATACTCTTCTGTTATTCCGACTTCTGACATGGCTCGACTCAAGTATTTGAATCACTTGATCGTTTTATGTCTTCCTCGGACATCCCCAGCTTCTTCTTCCATTCTCATTCGCTCCATATATTCTTCTTACACTCCTTTCTTCGTTCATTTGCTCTACATGCCCAAACCATCTAAGCGTCCCTTAACTTAAGCTTGCTCGCTACGCTTACATCAGCCTCGCATTTTTAACGAATCTCACTTCACTGGATCCTAGTTCCTTATTATAAGAAAGTTAATTAGATCTCCTTCCAACAACTTGTTTCTGTTTTCACACGAATCTTGTTGATTCAATTGTCAATCCTTAGTGATCAAACTATCAGTTAGTCCTCGAAAGCAACAACTAGCCAAAGAGCCATCAGTCAGCCATCAGTCAGTCAGCCATCAGCCTTGAATTAAGCCTGACTTTTGGTAAATAAAACACCACGAATTACCAAATCTAAGACTGCTCTCAAATCCGAATGAATTGGATTAAAATAAATGGACAATAAAATTGAAAAGAAGATGACGATGTTGTTTATTCCTGGTTTAATTTAATTTTTATTATTTTTTACTTTGGATAACTTTCTCTCTTGGGTTTTTGATGTCTGTTAAAAGCGTGATTAGATTAATATGGCTTATTAGTAAAATTAAGCTCCTCGTAAATTCAGAATAATACTTTCAAATCCTGATAATTTTAACACTGTTTTGCGATGCGGAACAATTCTCAAGTAATGTAAACACAAACGAAGAAATATTATTATGCAATTGTTCGAGTATACAGAGTGTATCAGCACGAACCCAACAGACTTTAACCAGCGATTCTTGAGCTCATTTGGAGTGTCATTTTGCTTTTTGTCCGATGATATATAAAAATAAAATATATAAATATCCATCACACGTCGCAACGTATGGCGTGGTACTCGTCTGGGTTGTGCTGTTTGAACGAGACGGAGCACGTACCACGTGATGCATTAGTTTGCATCCAGTGGCAACGTGTAACAGATTTTTTTAGTTTGTTTTTAATTCATAAAAAAATATCACCAGAGATCAAAAAAGTGTGCCAGGTACGTGCTGATTCACCCTATACAAGTCTTAAAGGAATTGAACCTTTTTAAATAGCGCAGTTTTTTTTTTGCAACTTAAGTTTTAAAAATTACTCGTGTATACATCCTTATAAGATATTAACATTTTTCAGACTAGTACCTAACCTGTAATTTGGAAGATGTTGGAGTTATTTACATAATCACTCTATTCCACTCTCACTTCTGGAAAATTATTATATAGGAAATTTTCCAGAAGGCATGATAACTTATTTATTATTCTGATTGATGTTGAATATTTGTTTGTGTATTTTAAAAATGTTCTTGTCCGTATCAGTAAAACTCTCTAACACATTGTGACAGAAAAATGGCTGATGTCATGAATAAAACAACATTCAAATTTTCCAACCGTCTGGAGCCAGTGGGACTATGACTTCTCCAATTAGGGTATGTAGGAAGGCTGAAGGTAGTGCTTAAGGTACTGAATTGAAGAATAGAAAGATGGAGATGTGTCTGGCAATTCAGATCTGGTCACCAAGCCATTTCATCTAACGTTTCGATACTGATGGTGGTATTTTCACGAAATTAAGTTACACAAAATTGTAATACGATTTTTTATTTATTTAAACAACCTTTATAACTTTATGACAAGTAGAAAAAATCCTGGGGCTCACTCCTTACACACTCGTATATACTGTAATACCATACATTTAGTTTAAATTGTACCGGTCTGAAGATGCCTGTTGTAAAGTGGATTGAGGTTATAAAAGCTTCTTAATAAAATAAAATAATATAAAACAACATTATTGTATCGGACGTCATGTCTCCCGGAATATTGGAAGCTGCACACTTATTATTAAATTATCGTTGTCTGTTAATATATGTAACGGGCGGTCTGGCGAGCTTGTTCGCACCAGACCGCTCAAACTGAAATGACTGAATAAATGCGTTGGAGCGGGACAGTTGGTGGGAGGGAGACCGACTTGTCGGGCATCTACACGGCACCGGCGGTCCGCGCTTGGTGGACCGCATAAATAGCCTGCAAACGCCAGTTTGCGGCAGTTAGCATTTGACCGCCAGCCTGATAAGTACTCCCCTCTGCCCGCCGCCCGCTCTGACTTCTGAACCACTCGCCTTGTTTCACTCTGACCACTGCTTACCTCCATCGGACAACTGCCTCGGACTGGACCCAATAAGCAGCTGTCTCGGACAAGATTAACAAAAGTCGTTGTCGTCAGTACCGTTCCTACTTGCAAAAGGAACGGTAGGAGAGCTACCTCCCCCTCCAAGCCTCGCTCCGTAGATTGGGAGTAGTCGGCTTCTTCAGTTCGCTGGTGTACCAGATTACGTCTGGTACAATTATATTTCAAAATTAGAAATAATAAATAAAAAAAAATTGTACAAAGTTTATGAAGTCAAGTTTATAAACCACCGTTCGAAAAATATGCTGCTTTATAAAATGGCTTTTCTACGATATTGTGAAGATGTGATATTAGATAAACACGACTTAAGTTTGGAAAGCATCCAATTTTACGCCCATTTTCGTATCATGTTTCGTATTTCGTAGCGCTATTTAATCCAAGTATTTGTAGGCCGCCTGTGTAACCGGGTACCGAGGCACCATAGGTGGAAAGAGGTTTCTCTAAACTGTAGACAGTACAACTCCAGACCAATATGCGACCATTAAGGTGAACAACTGAACACTGAACATGTAGTAGCCGTGAAGTCCAGTCTAGACGCGTGAATAAATCCCCCTAGGAGCTGTGGGACTGTGTGAAACAAAGCATTTCTCTTAAGTGGCCCGGGAAGTCCAACTGAAGCCACAACTTTGATATTCTGCCTGTGTTTCTGTGCGAATTAAATTATTGTTCAGATAAATTGTAGTGGTTACAATGATCTGTTGTATTATTTTAATTTATAATTACTTGTCTCGGCTTTTGGGTAATATTTTAGAATAAATAAAATGAAATATCGTCACCACAATGTATGTAATTGAATTACTAACAATTATCGTTTACTAAACAATTATTTTGAAGGCGTATATTGAACGTATAAAGTATTAAAAAGCGGAGGTGCGTATACGTTCAAACGCATTTTTGAAATATCTGATTTGTTATTACGCAGAAATCACTTATATTTTCCAAGAACATACTCGAAAGATTATTTATTAAATATACTACACCAGGTACCGCGATGCGGACTAATCGTAAACGCTCTCCGATGCACAGCACGTAGCATTATTAGAAACAGTGCGCGATTCTAACCCAACCTAACGTAACAATATTGTTTCATTTTTCTAAGTGCAAGTTTTATATGTCGACTTCGAAGTAAACTTTATTGTTTCAAAGACTCCGTACAATGGCATTACACAAACCTCGTTACTCCTGATTATATACTGTCGGTGAACATTTCGGTGCATGTTATATTCTCCCAAATGGTTTATTACATCTAAGTTAAAATATATATGTGAATAGTCAGCAAAAAAATTGTGTACACTTTCTGCATCTGAAACCATACAGCGTAAGTATTCGATATTCCCGTTGTGTTTGGGTACAAAAAAACTGTAGAAATATTATAAAAATAATGTAGGTATGCAAATTATTATTTACTGCTATGGCTTTTTCGCATTAGGTTACAATTTATTATTGATGTTATTCGCGTGATTTTATACAAATTTTTGATTTTTTAAATTTGTGCCGACAGTGACCGAGGCAAAATAGGTAATTGAAGGCAACGAGCAGATTATTGTTACGTGATTTATTTTAGCTAATGCGCATATGTATTTGTTTTAGATGAAGTGGATTTATAAGAAAGCGTAGATGGGCACTTATCGTTAACGTGATGTGATGCAGCAGATAGAATGTCACACTATATCGACAAGCAGTTTCGACGCGTGGAGTCGTGTTCGCTGATAATATGACAAAATCTGTCGTGGGTGTTATCTGAAATTGAAAATTACAAGGCGGCGGTATTTTGTTTTGTTAAATGTGGCAACCAATCGGTTAAAATTTGCGGGTAAACATATTTATTGCCAAAAAAATTATTGTACAATACGATATTAGGTTACTGTAGAAAATGATCGCGCGAGATATTTACAATAGGCCACTTGCACGCATTTTATAATGCCTTGGAAAAAATCGTCTCGATAGATGTTTCTGCTAAGTCGACAAAAATGTTGCAAAAAAAATTAAAACTTATTTTTTTTTATAATAAAATAATCATATCCGGTTTTTTAGATCATGACGTCTCTAAACAAAAATGTCAGACTCGTGATTTTATTTATTTCTTTTGATAAAATTATAGTTTTTTTATATACCAGGACTGAGAGTTTCGGTGACTTCGTTTTATCGATTTTATTGGAGCGACAATTAAATGTCAAAACAAAACACTTTGTATTTTTTCTGTATAAGATATAGGAAAAACTAAAAATATAACGTAATTACGTTATGTTTCCCTCAATTATTTGGGCAATAATAATATTACGTTTTGTCACGTAAATGTCATTGTATATATTCAGTTAAACATACCTATCCATTTTTAATGTGTTATTATTAATTAACTTATATTATACATAACTAATATATATATAAGATATTTTTATGATTGCGAACCCTACAGTAACTACCTAACTAGAGTTGATCCATGTAAATAATAAATACAGCATTCGCTCCGCTTCCGTCCTACGTACTTGAATTTTGACAGATGTGATATATCAAAATTAATAGTGAATTTGACGTTTGCACGAGATCATTGGACTTCCGAGTTAGCGGTATAAGGATGGGGGTACAAATTTAAAAAAATCAAACTATATAAATACATATAATTTAAATTTATTTTATTCTAATTTAATAATAACATTATTAAATTTGATTTAGGTAAAATTAAAAAAAATAAAATTAAACGGATTTCTACGAAATACCTGGCTATTTAGATCTGGTCACCAAACACGGCTAAAAGCCATTATAAGCAACTTATCAATTTTGAATGGTGGTCTTTCACCAGGGCGATAGTGAAAGTATCTTCCACTCTGGAACGTTCGCAAATATACTACATATTATTTTTAAATTTATTAATTTTGAAACAGCACAAATTAATTTAATAAAATTTACTTGCGCATGCCGAGATTTTGAACCCGCGACCTTCGGTTTCGTAGTCGAGAACCCTCAACCATGGAAACCGTCAGGATAATAATATCAAACATCAAGCAAGATGGAAGTATTATTAAGTTCAATAATATTTGGCTTTAAAAAATTCTACAAAAAAAAATTTAAAACCATCCTTGTTATTGACGTATTTTATCAATTTTATCTGAACCTTCTAACTGTTTCTAATAAGTTTCAGATTGGTAATAAACCGTTTTCGAGTTTACCTTCCTTGTTCACAATACGTTTAAATTAAAACTTCGTGATGATTTTTCTATTATACGTTGTGTAAGCAGTATTTTTTTTAATTTGCTGATTTTTTAAAAATTTAGATTAAGTAAAACAGTCATCACGAAAAAAATCATTTTATGAGATGTAATATTTTTGCTAGCCCACGTTACTCTCCTCTGCCATTCGTGTGGATTTCGTTGTTTTTATTTAACTGATTTTTGGCTTTAATTTATTTTTAATATCTTATTGAAGCTTGTAAACCTCATTGTATTATTAAATATAATCGTTTTCAATGATTTTTTGGCTAATTATTTTTTTTTCGCACCCACCAATAATGTCCGGTGTTTCCGGTTTATAAAAAATGGTTCGATTTTGGGAACTGAAATTTTCATAAAATCGCCATGACTTCAAAAACATGTATTTTTTTTAAATTGTACAGAATGTCTTAGAATGTTTGTTTGAGCCAAAATAGTGTATTTTTTAATGTGAAGGTATTAATAATTGAAGCAAATAAATCAATGGATTTTATAGATCTTTAAATAATTACGAACAGTTATGGTAATTGTTGTTACGCGTTTTATTTAACAAGGGACGGCAAAAGATTGAAATTGAAAAAATGGGTAAATATATGAAATACAAGATTCTAATAATTTAACGATTTTTTACGTATTTTTACGTATTCAAAGGATCAAATGTCTAAAAGGGTAGTAAGGGTGTGAAGGGAGGTATTAAAATGACTCGAATATTAATGATTGATTTATTAAATGCAATACACTCTCTAACGTAAATAATTAAATATTAGAAGACGCGGTACTGAGACACTGAAGGCGGGTATTGAGACCGGCGGCGCTGGGAAACAAGTGTAAGGAGCCCGACTCTGCAAGCGGGAAGCAGGGCCGCCGGCTCGCTGGAAATAATAGTATGTATGTAGAAATATTTACTGAATAAGTACCGCCACAACACTATTGGTGCGTTTTAGCTCTGTATATATTAAAAATGCGACGTTTGGAGATATATTACTTTGTTTTGGTATCTTAAATGCATAATTGTCGACTACCCACCCCCCACCACCCGATTCGATCTCGATTGTCACTGGATCAAGAAAGGGCCGTAGACAGTTCGATCTCTACCGCTCGTCGCGCAAGAACAAAAGGTGGTCAACGCCCCGACCGGAGCATATGGCCAATTCTGGATTAGTGAAGTTTCAGTGAGATGAAATAAGTGCTCGAGGATATCCACGAACAAGGTAGGTTTATTCAATTTCCATGGCATTCTTCTGTTTCTCTTTCAGTCCTTCCTTCACAATCTTTTTTTTCATCTGGTTCTCAAGATTAACTTCGCCGCCATTCCAGAATTGTGATTCTATTAGAGCTATCGAAACACTGTATTATACATTTTTTTTTTGGCTCACCAACAGTATACATCACATAATTATTACAGAAATTAAATGCATTTTCAATGTGGTTATGGTGGTGATTTCGATTAAAGATGAGCACACAATTCATTACAATATGATTTGTGCAGCAATAAGTTTAAATTACAAATAAGTGCATAAGTGAAATAAATAAAAACAATATTAAATGTTTATAAATATATACATGTGTATTTATCACATGGGTATCTAATAATAATAATAATAATTGGATGATTTACGTAGCGCCATTTTGGTGAAATAATTAATGTAAATGGGATATTAAATTTGTTTGATTTTTCCACATTTTTATTGGAATTAAAACAGATTACATGTAGCAACTATTGAGTATTATTGACCCATGTTCAGGTTTATCAAATATTTGGAGAGTTTAAAACAGTTAATAGGTATCCGGCCTAATTAAAACGATATCAGGGGGTTCCTTTTAGCATAAGTGCATGAGTTTTTAAGAAAATTATATTATTGTGGTTTCATGGTGTAAGTCAATAAATTAGCAGCATAATCAATCATATGCAGAAATCTGAAATCCGAACTACTACCGAGATGGGTAAAATCCAAAAATATACATACATCAACGATCCATAGCTCACGAGCTGAAAATGATATCTTTAAACTAAACACGAAAAACTGTTCATTTTTCGTGACACCGGAAATAACCTGTCAAGAGATTTTTATGCGATATTCAAATGGATTTTCATTATAGTTAAGATGAAAACAATAATACGTTTTCTATTATTTAATAAAATGCAGTCGATAACGAGCGACTAAAGACGCAGTTATTACATTTAATGCCCTGACTTATAAACACGGGGTCGCCGTTGTGACCACAGAGGTCGTCTATTGTTTTGTATTTCAACGAATTTCAACTCAACCAAGTCGCTTACCAAGAATTAAATCCAGATTCTCTTCTGAGAAGTTGTTTAAGTTATTTGATTACTCTATGTTCAATTTGCCAGGAATTTGTACGCAAGATGTAAATATTAAATTTGCGTTGGCTGAACTAAGATTTTAAATCAACTGCGATGTTTAAAGATAGTCTGTTTACCTGTCTGAATAATTATAGCTTTGAACTATTTTCTAAACCAAATGAACCACGGTTCCGTGGTTTCGTGGTTCATTTGGGATGTGTTAAAATTATCTTCTTCAATGATTCAAATATTACAATGAGGTTTACAAACTTCAATAAGTTATAAAAAAATAAATTGAATATTATCTAAACCTTCCTCAAAAAAATGTAAATAGAACATAGAGTTAGTAAAAAACCATTGAAATTTTATTTGTTTAGAAAAAATGTAGTATACCTACCAGTTTACTAGTTTCCTTGCATCGCCTGGGTTTCAACCTTTTACCTTTTTCAATAATAAACCTTTTAAATCCCTTTTTTTTAAATTCCTCACATTGAGATTGATATTACAAATCACAACTGAACGTAGGGACAATAAATAACATTGCGAGCTGAAAATAAAAGATCTGTGCAAATTGCATAAATTGCACCGTTTCAGAGTTTTGGTTCAGGAATCAGATTAGAGTTTTTCAAGAAAAGCAAAATAACGAGTCTTCCAATATTGACATATTCCATGATCATCCATCATTCTATTTGATGTTTTGCTACTTCAGAAAAAAGTTTTTAGATTCTTAGCTTAAAACGGGTAAACTCTCCTCGATATATCACCAAAATCTTTGAACCTCCACTAAAATTAATTTGAATTCAACCGCTTGAGAAATGCATTTAGCCTATTCGAGGCGACAGCCACGTGTGCTTCTCCGTGCATAATTACGTGCACGTGCATCCACCGGAAGCGAGTCCCGCCGGCGAAAGGCTCACAGGAACAAAAAGGCTCGGACGAAAATGTCGAGTCAGGAAAAGCATCGAAGCGCCCGTAAACCGGCGCTGAAATTGAAGATGTCTTATTTAATCTCCCGTCGCAGCCGTTACTATCGCTGCATGAGCGGATGTAGGATATTTGTTTGTTGTTTTATGTTTCAATTTTATAATGGGCATAAGAATTTTATTATAGCCTATTCAATTTATTACTCGATAACTTCTTATATATAAAACATGTTCATCCTGTAATCTTGTCGCTTATGATTTACAAACTTTGTGAATAGATTTCAACACATTTCTTTCTTATTTAAAATATTGTTTAACTGTATATTTGGAAGGCTTTTGACACTAAAGCTCACCATCTGAGAATTTTTCTGCTCGGGGAATAGATGTTCTCTAATTATTATTTTCCTTCACAACTAAAAGAACGTACTCGTTTTTTTGTTACGCGATTCCGCAAAAAAAACTTCTAACTTTCCAAGTCAGTGGAACTTTAGCATGCCCATTTGAGGAATTGATGCGTTGGAAGAGTATCGAAAGAAGAAACCAAGAAAAGTCAATACACGTGACTGAAACTATTTCAAGCAACTGCGTTATGAATGGTGGTGAATATGATAATATTTAAAGTGTCTTCTACTCCAGAACGAGGTTTAAATACCCAAAAATTTACCTTGTACATCGAGTTTTGAGCCAGCGATTTCTGGATCCATAGCCAAAGCTTAGACCTCTACCATGATGGCTGTCAATAGATTTTAAATCCTATCAGTGACAATAATTCACATCACTCCAAGGGGATAGATTCTGTCCGGTTTCGGCCGTGCTTGTAAATCACTTAAACAAATTGAATTCTCAGAGATCTCGAGGACATAAGATTGCGGTTGAATTTGTAAATTTAGTAACTTAAACACAATAGCCTGTGTTAAAATGTAACTTATTTGTTTTGAGTACACAGCGATAAGATCTTTAGTATGATTTAGTACGATTTCACCGGTCAGTGGCTGAGTTGGCATCGCGTCTGGGTCGTGGGTTCAAGGTCTCGGCTAGCTAAGTCCTCCATTATCACAAAATCGACATTTTACGCTTACTGTGATGGCAGTAGGATATTTTAAAATAATGTCAGGTTCTTAGTAACACAGGAATGTTTGTCAAACTTTAAAAATATATGTATATAAATAAATTGGAAAGTCATTTACATTAATATTATTGTTGTTTTGCTCTTACGATAAGAAAGAAAAAGATTATTTTAGACTTTAATGTGCTATACTGTTATAAAATCGGCGCTTTTTTTGATAATATTTTTTCCTCAATTTCCCTTTGCTCTATCTAAATTCGTAACATATTCAAAGCGGTATTTATAAAATTTATTCTGAGAGACTTCTTATTTAAAGTTATTACTTTTAATACATGTATTTTATTAATAATTACATACTATTATTTTTTTTAAGATATTACTGCTGTTTCGCGTTCCAAAGGCATCATCAAACTATTGAAAACTACAAATAAAGTGGAGTTCTACAAATTAAACTTGAAAACAATAAACACAAAAGTTAGTGCTTCGTTTCACAGACGTGCTTCAATTTGTGAATCTTAATTAAAATTATCAATATTGGCAATGAAATTTTATTCATTTCATAAAGGCGAAACAGCTGTCACATGTGAAAAATTTCCAGATAAGTTTATTGAAAAATCTTGTAAAAGAAGCCATTACTTTTATCAACATTAAAAAAAATAACTAACCATTATCTACGTCATATCGGAATCGGATGGGGCCGTAAATATATTTACAGTTTATCCTAATTTATTCATATTTATGAATTATATTTAAATATTTGCTTATTTATTTATTTCTTACAGAATTTCGCGGGATGATAACTAGAGATAGGTAACTTCGAATCAGCGTTCTCGGGTTAAACACAAAGCCATGCCTTTATTTCCTTCCCCGTGTATGCCCGCAAACACGTAATATGTATTGTGGTGAACGTATTAGTACCAGGTGGCAATTTCTTCCTATCAAACTAGATTCTTTGTGGCATATTAATTACGTACCTTTTCTACTTATGCATGATGTGAATATAAAATATTTTAATTTCGGTGACCGGAAAAATCAACGCACGTATGAATCCGTACACTTTTTAAAAGGGAAATAAAATCATTACACCCTAAAACCTAATCTATCCTGGCCGAATTTTTTTTTTTAATATTTAGATAATTAAAAAAAAAATAAACGATTAGTTTAGGTAAGATTGGATTTCGGTGGAGTTTTTTTTTCTTTCGTATTTTTAATGACTTTATATCAATTTTTTTTTATAACTTTTTTTTGTAACTTTTTTCCACTTATTTATTTTCGACCGGACTGGTTTCACCCTATCACGGGCATCATCAGACTGGCACCATTAAAACTAAATCTATGGTATATATAGCCTCGATGTCAGAAGTGGGTTCCCCTGTTTTCTAATATTGTTTTTATTAACGGTACTGTTTACTATAATGTTTTTAAAACTACTTTCCGGTTGGTTTATTACCCTCTGGAAGACGGATTACATTGGGTTTTTTTTTAAATAAATAAAGTCATTTGTGTCAACTTTTATTTGAACAGATTGTTATTCCTGCTTTTGTTTTTCGCTGTGATTTCCGTCTTGTTTGCTAAAATGAATTTTATAGCAGTTTTTGTTCTGTAGTTCATGTACATTTTGATGGGTGTTTAAAATATTTTATTATGTTGTAATGGGATATCTGTGACAAAATTCTCAGTTGAATTTTACCATCGCATTCTATAAGTTATATCACTTTTAAAAACTGTGCAAATTCATACGTGTTTTGATTTATCACGGAACCTTACTTTTCAATTCACCGATGACAAAGAACATTGAGAGCCACACACACCACTCATGATTTATAAATAAATCATTTAACGAACTCCTGGCCTTTAAATAAACGCTTTTCGGAACTCGAGTTAAAAACAAACATCTTACTTGTAAAATTTGTTATCTCGTGTAATCATTCAAAATACGAAAAGTGTTTATTCAACGGGTGTGCTTAATAATAACCCTCCAGTGCACCCCGTGCCGTCTCCCGGATTAAGGTATTTGCTGACGTGCAACTTACATCCTCTCCGCCCAGTGAATAGGAAAACCAATAGAATTGTGTTGTTGACGTATCCGTGTGTCCGAAGTAACCTCAATTTTGCCTTACTTCGTGTGAAATTAAACAACCATTTCAAATATCAAGATTTTTTCAAACAATTTTTCTATTTCAGTGATCTGTCTCGGGTGAAGTCAAATGGCATTTTTATATGAATGTTTCACAAGAGTCCCAATGCCTGAAGTCGGTGGGATGACGGCATTTCCATTTGGCGTATGTTGTGAAGCAGAACAGTGTGAAGATCGGAAGGATATGAAGTACCTGGTTGTATTTCAGATCTAGTCAGCAAACATGGCTAAAGCCATTTCAAGCAAGGATTCGATTTTAAATTGTGGTATTTCACCAGGGTTATACTAAAATTATCTACCACTCTGCTGTATTTCCAGAACAGTCACTTTCTTTTATTTCTTGAACAAATTGACGATTTAATTTTCCTTTCAGGGGCCTAGAAGTTGACAGCTTTATTTAACTTATAATAGTATATAATATTACAAAAAATGGTTATGTATATGTACGTATATATATGTTTTTTTTTCTTCAGATTAACATCCCGGGTTACGAATAACCTGACAATATTTCAAAATCTCCTACTCCCATCACTGTCAGCGAAAGATGTTTCTTGTGTCATTATGAAGCGAACTTTCGATTCACGGTGGCTGTGTGGAACCCAGACACGATGCCAACTCAGCCACTGACTGGTCATCGATGACCTTCAATATTAAAACAATAATATGCATTTTATGCTAAATCTTTACATGTAAAAATTAATGTTTGTCTATCTGTCTATCCCCGATTTTCTCGAAAATGACTTGATCAGTTTCTCTAAATATAGCATAGTCTGCTCTTATTGGTGCTGGGAAGGTTCAGAGAGTAGTTTAAATGAAATCCAATATGCAAAACTGTTGCTATAACATTTTAAAAATTGTATGGTAAACGTTGAACCCTCCATGTTGTATTAAGGTTAGCCCATAGATGTACCACTCTGGTTATCCACAGATTACATATACAAAAAAAGAAGGTGTGGTTGGGTAGAATATTTTCAAAATAGATAACACAAGTAGGTACCAACTTAAGAACTTTATTATTTAAATGTATTTTGAAAAATTAAATATTTCGAAATAAATTAATTTTCAAATGAATGTTTCTTTGTTTAGAAATAGTAATAGTCGTCACAAGGCATTACTTTTGCTGTCAAATCAATTATTGCACCCAAATGACAAGCAAAAATTTACAACTTCATACATTATAATAAAACCGAGGAAGGCCGGGTATACATCAGCTAGTATGTTAATAAATACACATTATGCTTTTGATATTTAGTGACAAAAATGAATAATATCTTAAAGTTAAATGTATTCCAAACTCTTTCACAATCAACGGAAACTTCTAGAGCGATACAACTGCACAACTCATATGGTCGAATATTACATATTTTAATTTACGGTATCTCTATTCTTTTAAATCGATAAAAATGTAGATCACATTTCTAGGGGCCGTCTGTTCAGTGTCTCCGTCCCACGCAGCCTCCTCTAGAGGGTTGGAGGTTGGTTTAGCGAGTAGGGGTGGCGGTGGGGAATGGGGTGGTTATAACGGAACCAGCGGCAGCTGCGATCTGCCATTGTAGGGGATGATTAGACAGGTTGTTCCAGTAAGAGGATAGCATCGAGCTCAGAACCAATCAACGGACTTAGTAATGGTGCACATGGCGATGTGATATTATTGTTACATTATAATACTAATGTTTAGGAAGTTAGTAACTTTCTGATGGAACATTATTATTGTTTGCTTATATGTACTATATTTTTAAATGTACTGCCCAACTTACTGTTGATTTTGTAGTTTAAATAACGATGGTGTTATGTATTTTTTATTTTTATATATCGTTTCAGTAAATTGTAAAGCCGCTCATCTCAACACAGGACTGTCATAATAAGATGAATGGCGTATGTTTTTGATTTTTTAAATTTTTTTATTTGTGAATAAATAAATAATATGAACAACCTAACCGGTTTATATTTATAGCCTGAGGAAGAAACGATGGTTTAATAAAACGACTGAATAGCTCATAAAAGTGTTGTTCAAAAAGTTATCGTATTTCATTCAATGCACATATTTTTAAGAAAATCATCATAACTTTTTTTTTTCTTTCCTCATTTACAATGAATGGTATTATCTATTTTCAAAATTCCGTTTCTACCGTATTAGTTACTTAACAATCAACATGAATTTAAATATTGTTTTATCATTGTAGAAAATAATATTAACATAACCTAAATGAAACATGAAAACGGAAAAAACGATAGAAAATAAAAAGATTTCAGTTGCATCTGGGACACGAACATTTCAGCCCCAGATGCGACTGAAATCTTTATTTTCATTTTTTCCGTTTTCATATTTCATTTAGATTATGTTAATTTATTTTCTACAATGATTAAATACTAAAATGAAGTATTTTTTAAATCTCAATAAAAATAATTAATAGTTGAATACTGTTTTTTTCTATCATCTTAGTTACCTACCTTCGTAACATTCGAACTTAATTTAAATATTGTATATTTCTATGATCTTAGTTACCTACCTCCGTAACATTCAACATTAATTTAAATATTTTATTTTTTTATCATCTTAGTTACGTACCTTCGTAACATTCAACATTAATTTAAATATTGTATTTCTCTATCATCTTAGTTACGTACCTTCGTAACATTCAACATTAATTTAAATATTGTATTTTTCTATCATCTTAGTTACCTACCTTCATAACATTCAACATTAATTTAAATATTGTATATTTCTATCATCTTATAATTTCTTATTTTGAAACTCTCAATTCACAGTGAAATTCCGTTTCAATGAGATTTAAATTTTTTTTTAATTAAAAACCTTTGTAACTTTTTTAAACTTGTTCATTTTCGACCGGACCGGTTTCACCCTCTCACGGGCATCTTCAGACTGGTACAATTCAAATTAAATCTATGGTATATATAGCATCTAGGTCAGGAGTGAGTCCCATTGTTTTCTAATATTGTACATTTATGACTTGAAAGTTGTTTTATTGCTGACGGAGCTGCTTTACAGTTACATTTATTATTTAAACCTCGAGTTGGATCATACGGCCTCCATGGTCGAGAGGTAAGGCTCTCGACTACGAATACGAAGGTCGCGGGTTCAAATCCCGGCGTGCGCAAGTAAATTTTATTTAATTAATTTGTGCTGTTCCACAATTAATTCATTAAAAATAATATATGTAGTATATTTGCGCACGTTCCAGAGTGGAAGATACTCTCAGTATCGCCCTGGTGAAAGACCACCATTCAGAATTGAAATGGCTTTTAGCCGTGTTCGGTGACCAGATCTGAATAGCCAGGTATTTTCCCCACCTTCCTCTCCCCTTCTCCTTCACCTCCAAAATACCTTCAGCCTCACAACATTCCCCAATTGGGGTTGCCATAATCTCACTGGCTCCAGACGGTTGGGAGCAGTTGGGACTCTTGTGCAGTAATTACGAAAATAATTTGAAATTTTGAAAATAAGGCAGGAAAATAATTTCATTGAAGTATAAATTATAATTATATTTTTTGTTAGGTTACAGTGTTTTATTTTCAAATCAGATCAGAAATAGTTATAAAAATTCCCTGACCCCAAAGTTCACCATTCGACAGTTTTTTCCTCTACACCACTCAGATTTTCTGCTTTATAGTTTATATCTTGTTCGACATATTATTTTGCTTAGGTTTGCAAAGCTTCTTCGGAACAAAACTGTGGAATGAACCAGTCTTGGCGCTTTGAACGGTTTTAGTTAGTCTACTACCATCCTCTAATTAACAGCGTACGTAATTTTACGCTTATTATGTAATTATGTTGTGAACGGCATTATTATTATCACTTAAAACTACCCCATTTCACAAATTCCAAAAGATGTACTATTTAGTTTTAACTTACACGAAGTAAGTTATTAACCTCCCCCTACCACTTCCTTTCAAGGCTAAACCGAAAGGATGAAAAACACACAACTTCCAACAAAGATAATCCCTGTTATTCTGTCTGTTCCCATGACCGCCTCAAGCACTTCATTTACTTTATCGTGCGGTGTCTTTTCGTGGCAACTACTACTTCTTCTTTCATACACTTGCACCTCATATTTTCTCATTTCACACTTTTCCCCATCTATAACACTGTTCTCTCGCTTACAAAGGCCATTCACTACTTTCGGATTTCCATAGTATTATTTAAATCCGGTGTTCAATCAATAGCTTATGTTATTTATTGTTTTCGAAAAAAATTATTAAATAAATACAACGATATCTTTTCTTTATGTTGATGGATAAATTTTCCATGATGATAACGTCACGCCGGTCAACGTCAGTGACAGCCGACTCACCTGCCAGTAAGATTTTCTGTATCATGATAATTACATCGTAGTCAGTTCAAAAAATTTAGGAATGAACGACTTTAGATCGTTTTAAAAATCAATTATTATTAATAAATATATAAAAATTAACCATTATTAATTAGTATGATCATCAGAATGAACAAAATAAAATTTTAATATTCTACACATTTTTAACGGTGTCCATAGTTCGTGAAAATATCCCATTATTGGTTGGTAAAATTAGATTGGTTAACGAATTGTAACTACTGCAAATTATTTGTAAATATTATTTGTTATTGTAACATGATAACTAAAACATTGTTGATGGTTGTTAAAGGCTGCAACCTGCACGATAATTTCCCTTATGATATAGTACCAGGGCACCAAAAAAATAAGAATTAATAATTCCTCTTAAGAAAATTTTGATACTAGACCTAAGTTTTTAAGATTCTTCTAAGATTTTTTTTTTCGTTTAGCAGTTGACGTTTTTTTTATAGATATTACCTTTACCTTTATCGGTAAATAGGTACATTTTTATCACAAACTGAGATTTGAATTTTACCTTTTAGCATTTAAAAAAATAGATATTATTACGAAAAACTCATATTTTTATAACAATTATAAGAGTTCCGTGATAACTCAACACACGTATGAAAATTTAAAAAAAAAATTATGAAAAAAAATTGTTTTTTTATTCTATGCCGATTCACAAGTGTGTTGATTTATCCTATCATCAATTATAAGTTTGCAAAAAAATCGTATCTAGGAAACGAAATAAAAATAATTTTTTTTTTTTTTATTAATTGATAAACTAAAGTTTTTAAGACAAGGTTTTTGTGCATAGCGCAAAGGGTAACAATTATTTTTATAAACAATAATTATTAGCCTGAAACACTCATCCAAATTGAAAAAACCTTCCGAGAAAAGATAAATGTCGCCGACAGGACTCGAACCTGCACCTTTCTGATTGCCGGTCAGATGCTCTACCGTTGAGCTACGTCGGCTTATCGCAAACCCGCCAAGTTAATCAATATATACTAGTGTTTCATTCAATAATTACTGTTTTTATTATATTTCACCTGTAAACAACCAACTTTATTAGTATGAGAAAGGCTTGTAACGGCTAAATCCCTCAATAGATGGCGTCGAGACAAATTATGTCTTGTCAAATATTTATTAATTGATAAACTAAAGTTTGTAAGACAAGATTTTTGTGCATAGCGCAAAGGGTAACAATTATTTTTATAAACAATAATTATTAGCCTGATTTTAGAGGCACGTTTAACAATTATTTGGGGGTTAACGGTGATTAAAAAAATATATTAAAATAAGCTTTACGATGGACGTTAAATCAAATTAAAAACTACCAATTTTCATTGGTACACAAATTTGCTGTACATAATTTAAAATATCGACTCGAAAAACCGTTTTATGTTTGTTTTTATATTTGTATTTACGTAATCATATTTACACAGCAAATACGATTATTAAAAAAATATATACCATAGAACCGCAAATAATTTTCTAAGTTGCCTATAAAATATTGATATTTTTTTCACATATTTTCTAAACCTTTAATTCAAATAATATATCATTCATTTCGAATGGGTGTTTTGACCTCAAATCCAAAATTAAGTTATGTATGAAGCAGGGAGCGCAGCCGTTCTTCTTAAGGTGACGATGTAAAGCATCCTTTTCACTTTATTATTTAAGTTAAAAGTTTATGCACAGAGATAAATACGTTTCTATTACGGGAGTACACACTAGAGCTGTTTTATCATTCCATAACTGAGTCGTCCAGTTTAATAACAAGTCAGACTTCAAATTTCTCGGCATATTATTATATGGTACATTTTAATTATAGTGAATTTACCCAGGACTGTCATCCTGCATATTTGAATAATTCCGTTGTCAATTGTGAGTAACATTGCGTATTATCATGCAGAGAACATGTAGCCATATTCTAATCTTGAACTCCTAATGTGAGAAGTTTGAAACTATAATAATTGAATCCCCCTACCCCTTTGTTAATTGATTACGAATAATAATATCTAGCGAATATGGAGATCATCTTTGTAGTTGGATGACTTTCAGGAGGTACAAAACGTTGCCTCTAAAGCTAATGTGAACTTGTGTATGTTTATATTCTTCGTATGGTGGAGGAGAGTCGCTGGAGGTCATAGTGGGTTGCTGAGGTTATTCAGCCAGTCGACGATATCGGGAGTCACTTGGTCCGTGATGTGCAATGGGGAAACTGATGAAAGGGACATTCCTCTACGGTGTTCTCTGTTCTTTGAATATGTCAACATTCCGTCAAACATATCGACCATAAACGTTTTTCATTTCGTATTAATTAATATTTTTTACATTATTTTATTTTATTTTTCATGTGTTATTATTGTAACCTATGGAGCGTATTGCACTACCCCTGCGTGCCTTCTGGAATAATGCATTATTATTATTATTTATTATTATTTATCATTATTATTTATTATTATTTATCATTATTATTTATTATTATTTATCATTATTATTTATTATTATTTATCATTATTATTTATTATTATCATTTATTATTATTTATTATTATTTATTATTATTTATTATTATTTATTATTATTTATTATTATTTATTATTATTTATTATTATTTATTATTATTTATTATTATTTATTATTATTTATTATTATTTATTATTATTTATTATTATTTATTACTATTTATTATTATTTATTATTATTTATTATTATTTATTATTATTTATTATTATTTATTATTATTTATTATTATTTATTTTTATTTATTATTATTTATTATTATATATTATCAATTATTATTATTTATTATTTATTATTATTATTTACTACAAATTATTATTATTCATTATAATTTTTATTTATTATTATTATTTACTACAAATTATTATTATTTATTATTATTTATTATTATTTACTACCAATTATTATTACATATTTTTTTTATTGTTATTTATTATTATTAATTATTATTATTTATTATTATTTATTATTATTTATTATTATTTATTATTATTTATTATTATTTATTATTATTTATTATTATTTATTGTTATCTATTATTATTTATTATTATTTAGTATTATTTTTTATTATTTATTATTACTTATTATTTATTATTATTATTTAGCCGTGTTTGATTACTGATCACATACTTTCCAAAATTCCTCTTTCTCATGTTATTCCCCCCACACTTCCTTCAACCTCACAATATACCCCATTTGGAAATGCCATGGTTCCACTGGCTCCACACAGATTTTTTTCTGGGTCAACACTAAAAAAAATCTTAAGCCATAACTTACTTATTTTGTAACAACAGTAAGATTAGAAATACATTAATTAAAATATATGTTGTCTTGCTTGTTTTAGAATTCAATTTAAATTAATGCTAATGGACACCTAATGAATCACGCTGCAGTGGCACTCTTATTCCAACCACCCCAGAGGGTTCGTTGTAAGCTGTAAACGTCTATCCGCTACCCTTATTGCAACTTTAAAGTACACGTATTTTAATCTCGCTCGCTCGGTTTAAGTAAAGCAGATAGATAAAAAAAAACAGTCTTGTTAAATTATAGTTAGAAAGGAAATCGAGTTCAGGTCTATTCTCCTATTAGATATTTAACTTACCTACTCTGAAAATAATATTATTCAAAGGATTTATTTATTTTTATACATGAACTAGCTGATGTGTACCCGGCCGTGCTCGGGATTTATCACTTATCATTAGGGTGCCATAATTGATTTGACAGTGAAAGTAACTATATCCAAATAAAGAAATATTCATTTGAATATTTTATTTCATTCCAAACGTTTATTTTTTCAAAATATATCTAAATCATAAAGTTCTTAAATAGGTACCTACTCGTGTTTTCCATTTTGAGAATATTCTACCCAAAAAACCTTTTTCTTTTTAATATGCAATCTGTGGCTAACCAGGGTGTTATATCTATGGGCTAACCCAAATAAAATATGGCGGGCACAATGTTTTTCATAATAATTTTAAAACTTTATAGCAAGAGTTTTTCATATTGGATTTCATTCAAACTACTTTCTAAACCTTCCCGGCACTAATAAAAACAAACCGTCCTATTTTCAGCAAA
Source organism: Halesus radiatus (assembly GCA_022606495.2). NCBI lineage: Eukaryota > Metazoa > Arthropoda > Insecta > Trichoptera > Limnephilidae > Halesus > Halesus radiatus. Next base: position 47,425 of record JAHDVE020009375.1, read on the forward strand.
ACCGGTAGAGTAATTTTCGAGAACATCGAGGACAAACAAACAAACTTACATTGATTTATATATACGAGTATATAGATGAATTTTTTAAACGTTAGAAGTAATTCGTTGAAAATAGGTTTGATTGAAAATTTACGATATTAAGGCGTCAAAGGAGCAGATAAGAGGCGAATATATTATTTCGATATTCAGTTTTAAGAAACGCTGTGATTTTTGTCGTGTTGGCTTTTTTTAGCGGTATTATTATTAACGGTAGGTACCTTAAATGAAAACAAAAATCTTCAATAATTTCTTTTCATAAAATCAATGTAAGTGACGTAACGTTTTTGATTATTGCTCTACATATTTCTCTGTTGATATTTCAATATAATCGCGCACAAATCACCATTCAATTTTCAAACACGTATTCTTCACAGTAACATGTATTCCTACCATTTTGTAAATAATAATTTTTTAATCATTTAAATTTAACACTTGAATAAATTGTTTTTCTTTCTGGTGATTACGTAAAATTTCACTAATCCGGGTATATAGAGGAATTATTTTTCTACCGAAGATTTAAAAAAAAAAAAGTGAACGAATAAGCATTTATGTTCCCTACAATCGCGGTGCAAATATTTCCCTGCGCGTAAGATTGGAACAGTGAAAAACTTGACTTATTACCACGGCAGCGTAGGTATGGTTAAAACGGCCTTAAACCGGACATACGGCCGGCTTACCAACGCTGAACCATTGCGTGAGTATCTAATAAGCGAGACATCGAACAAGTTTTGTATAATTTCCGTGATTCTTCTTACTTGATTTTAGATATTTATCGAATAATCTGCTATTTTCCATAAATGAATAATTGTAACTGCACCTCGATACGGTGGATTTATTTCCATAAACAATTGTTTTTCCAAACATTTGAAAATATAATCTTTTGTCAGTTTAACATCAAATCAAGGCTTATAACCAGTCACGTATTTGTCATGTTTATTTCAATTGATTAGTATACCATAGTCAGTTAACTGAATACACCCTCACATTGTGCATTATAGATATGCAACCGTGGTCGGGGATTTATTAACCAGGGGTCATTTGTCTCCGCATGTACAGTGTACCGTACAGTGTAGGTATGGCGTACGGCAGTCACGGGCTATTGTAGCAAACAGCGCCAAGCAAATCTACGGGGAGCGAAAGCGCTTCTAAAGTACTCATTTTACGTGGTGTAATGTATTATTATTATAGGATTCACGTTAATATTATAAAATAAAGAATAATTACGTAATAGAGATATTTTGTAATAGAGAATTCAAGACAGTCAACTCGTAGATTAGCGACGTCATCTGCCTTCGGAAGATTGAACGAACCAATGCGCACACCGGATACTAATATTTCATTTATTAATGGCATTTATAATATAAGCAGTGGTACTTCTCCAAACAAACAGAAATCAGTAGAAACCGCCTTAAAAGAACCTAAAAGATTTTTCAGTTTCATTGAATTAAGAAGTTAAGGTAATTTCAAAGATAGGTATCTAAATCGACTTTGGTACAAAATTTTCAACTGAACCCTATTTACATATGTCAAAGGATTCTCGTTAATCCAAAGGACGCTACTTGTTTGAGTGCATTTTTTCCATGGATAGTTTATTTTGATTGAAATTAAAAAAAAAATCAAATGTATTCAGTTTTCAAACTAAAAGATGGAGATTTTTATTTTGCGCTTTAAGAGGAAACTATTTCTATAGGAAACTATAGAAAACTAAATTTTGGAGTTGAGGCCAAAATACATACCCACTCTGAATGATATATTTTTTTTAAATTAAAGGTTTAGTAAATATCTAGTACGGATAAGAAGTGCTTTATTTATTTTTGTTTTAAATTATGATCGTGAGAAAAAAATCATTATTTTTGAGGCAAATTATTAAAATTATTTGGGGGTTTATAGTATTTTTTTTAAATATTCATATTTGCTATGTCAATATGATTACGTAAATAAAAATGTAAAAAAAAAAAAAAAACTTTTTTACCTGTCGATATTTTAAATTATGTACGGCAAATTTGTGTTCCAACGTAAATTGCTTGTTTTTAAACTAACTAACCACCACGCCGTTTCCCCGCAGGGGTAGGCAGAGAGAACGGACCGCCAAACAACTCCATCTTGGCATACACTTCTTGCTTTATTCATTTTCATACAACGTCTCATACATTCTCTTCTGTTATTCCGACTTCTGACGTGACCCGACTCAAGTATTTGATTCACTTGATCGTGCCATGTCTTCCTCGGAAGTCTCCGGCTTCTTCTTCCATTCACATTCGCGTCATATATTCTCCTTCCACTCCTCTCTTTGATAATAAAAAATAATTATACAAAAGCATAACGTTTAGCTCAATTGTCAATAATATTAAAAATATCCCTAAATATTTAGACAAAGATGGAAAAAATGATGTATGTAATAAGTATTAGAAGTAAGCAATAGGTATATAAATTAAAATGTTAGAAATCTACAAAGTTAATCATACAGTGGAATTCCTCATGAAGGGAAACTATTTAAAGTTTTTTAATATAATATTTTTATGAAAATTCACATAATAAATGTAAGGTATAAAAAGTTAACTGATAACGTTTTTCCTAGTCCTTCTCAGCAGGGGTTCCTGTGCCGAGGCGGACTAGGTATTATTTAAATACTGATTGTTTTAAACTCAGGCGAATGTTCTCCATAATGTTGTATAATTTCTCTTATTAACCTTGCTTAAATACTTATTAAACTTGCTTAAATACTTATTAACCTTGCTTAAATACTTATTAACCTAGCTTAAATACTTATTAACCTAGCTTAAATACTTATTAACCTTGCTTAAATACTTTTTTAATGAATGTCTTATTCATGGTGTTCAAATAAGAGTTCATACAAGAGCCTATTCTTTTTTTGGGGAAAATTCATTATCTTTTTCCTTAGGCTTAAAGACTTCGCGCTTATGTAACATCAATAGAAAAGGAGCAACAAATAACCATGTAAAACTATCATCTCTGTAAATAAATGTTCTAATAAAACTGTGTTCATCTGAAGCAACCTGCCAGGTAAGTATGTTTTTTCTGTATCTGTTTGTATATAATTAGTTAAAAAATATTTGTATAGCCCCCTTGAGGTGATTTTTCACAAAAACGGCGATATACAAATCAACCAATTATTATTATTATTATTTATTATCTGCGGTTCCGGTTCTCTCGGATGATAGCTGTCATTCTGCGAACGACATTCTTTAAAAATATCAATATGTACTCAATATTATGTAAGTATTGACGTTAAACATTATTAGTGGATTATTTGTATATTTAAATGAACCGAATTAACGAAATTGTGATGTTTGTAAAGTACTTATGTCAAAAGTCAAAATGTCAGATAAGATTTAAATCTTAAAAATTATAATAAACTACACTTGTACAGTAAGTAATAATAAACAACACGTCCGATACATCTGAAACTCCTATAAAATTCCATTGTCTTTAAGCCTAAATAAAAGGATAAGGAATTTTCCTTAAAAATACCGAGAAAGGCTTCCGGTCTCATAAATATTCATCGGCTTTTATTTTTAATTTGTACATTCCATACAAATCAAATTAAATATTTAACTATTTAATTATGTTGTCCTTCCTGGAAGGAGTTTATTACAACTAACGAAGAGTGTACAAATTAAATTACGAATTGTTTTTGTAACGTGATATAATATGCAAATCAAAAACTGTTCCCCGTTGAAATATTACAATGGAATGATTTTAGAATTTCTTCTTCTCAGACATACTGGGTTCGGTGTTTTTTCCCAAAGAAAGTGAGATAATAGATGGAGAGACTGCGTAAAGACAGGTTGATCTTGAAATGGGGAAAGTTGCAAATTTTCGGTCATAAAGTTTTCAAGGTATTTTTTGTTTTAACTTTAACCTCCTACTCATAAGCAGATTCATTAGTCGTAGTGAATCGATTAGGTCTGATTCACCTAAACATGTGAATTTATTCATTTAATTCTTTCATCTAATTCAAACAAAAATCTAATAATAATACAATAAAATAACAAAACGGGGGATTTTTTCGCATTGCAAATTACGTTAGTGCTAACACTAGCGTAATTTGCAAATAACAAAATAACATATTTAAAAATTAAAATAACATGAAAATAATAGTCTTGCTCAGCTAGATATTAAATAATACGAACAATGTAGTAAATAATGGTTTCGTTTTTAAATACAATACCTGTTACTCGCCAAACAAAAAACGACTAAAAGTAAGCGACACTCACGGAAAATAAAAGATGAAAAAGTTATAATGTTTTTATCCTGACACCCTACCGTCCCTACCTTCGACATAGTACAACATCGATTCAGATTACTTTGGAAATTCTCTCCCGACTACTGAAACTGACGACTTGGCCGCGCTGGAACTAAAGACGAACGGATTCGCCGCGGTCACTGAGAAATAAATTAGGAACTTGCGACTAGTGTCTTGCTCTTAACTAATTTGCGGCCTGCTGACCTATAAAAGACAAACTCAATATCGACGGACCACAGACGTCGTGATTACAACGTCATCAATAAATTCAGAATACATTCCTTAATTCTTTGAATTGAGGAATACAAATGACTTAATAACAGACTGCGATAACTAATACGAGTTTTTATGGATTTCGGCGCGAGGTTAGACGGAGTCCTGCACAATATCTCGACTTTAAGGCGCCACTGATAGTATCCGTGCTGTAATTATTGTGCGCTGCGTTAGAAATACGGATGCAAGCCAAGGGAATCAAGAAATAATTCTATGCCAAATTGAGAATTAAATCGAGTATATCATGGGATTGAATTTATTCATTTGAATCATTCATTTAATTTCGCCCACGCCTACTACCTACCAAACAACTTTTTTTAAAGTTACCCTAAGTATCGTCCTGTTGAAAAACAAACATTTATAAACAAAACGTGTATTGAAAAGGCTTTAGCTTTTTCATGTTTAAAATCCCAATATTGTGGGCGTTCATAAATTCATAGACCCGATTTTTTTTTTAAATAATCACTTCATCTTTTAAGAAGACTTTCCAGGTTAGCCGAATGTATATTTGGTACTTAAGAATATTCTAGTTTATTCTCCGAAAACAGTCACCAAAAGAGATTTTTTTTACATAATCCCTGTTTACAGTACTAAAAATTCGTTGTCGAAAAATATTCTGTGCCTGATGTTTTCTGAAAAGGTTTATCAATTTCTGTGCTTCCCATTCCATCACCACTTTAAATGATCCCATAAATAAATAATACTCGCTCGATAATATCCTTACTTAAGATTCCTTCAGGTTGATTTATATAAAGTTCGAATTAATACTATAATTAAATACATATAAACTTAAATCATTATTTTGTGATATAAGAACTTTCTAGTGGCAGGCACTATCAGATCTTTGAGTATATTAGTTGTTAAGAAAGATAGAACCTTTTTTTTTTCTAAATATGTTTTCACATTTTTTAACCAGTAGTGACTGAAATGAAGAATTGAGATCTGTTCTGAAAATAACTTAAAGAATTATAAAGATATTAAATTACTCGTAAACTTAAAAAATAATATAAATATATTGACTGTTAGGTTGTACAATATCTTCAATATCGAATTATAATCGTTGTCGGATGTTGGATAGTGTTGAGCAATGATGCACGTGGTTCGCGCCCAGTCGTTTAAAAATTCTGATGAAAAAAATATTAACCGATCTTTTCGACAACTAATCTACATATATAAAAATTAATGTACGAGTAAGTCTGTTTTTTTGTTTGTCCTCGATTTTCTTGAAAATTACTAGACCGGTTTACTAAAAATAATACAGTTTGTTTTTATTTGTGCCGGGAAGGTTTAGAGAGTAGTTTGAATGAAATCAAATATGTAAAACTGTTGCTTTAACGTTTTAAAATTAGTATGAAAAACATTGAACCTGCCATGTTTTATTTAGGTTAGCCCATAAATATAACACTCTGGTTAGCCACAGATTGCATTTTCAAAAGAAGAAGGTTTTTTTAGTAGAATGTTTTCAAAATGGAAAACACGAGTAGGTACCTATATGATTTAGATATATTTTGAAAAAATAAACGTTTGGAATGAAATAAAATATTCAAATGAATGTTTCTTTATTTGGAGATAATAATCGGATTATTTTTATAGCGCCGTTTTTGTGAAAAATCACCTCAAGGGCGCAGTTACTTTTGCTGGTAAATCAATTATTCTACCCGAGCAAGGCCGGGTACACATCAGCTAGTATTTAATAAAATAGATTTTATATGTGAACAAGGTATTTGAGTAGTAATGGAAAATAATTTGAATCGTGAAGGTCAAACAAACAAAAAACTGAAATTTTTAATGTTTGGGAAAACTCAATAAAATATTTTTGGTCGTCGGACACGTCAATATTAGTATTAGAAGTGAGTTTTGATATTTCTTCTCAGATAATAACTTCAATTGCTATGATCAAAATATTCAACGGTTTCTATTCTGTTTTGCAAAAGGGTTAAACGGCAAACTTTAGTCTATCTTCCGGTTATCGGCTGAGCTGGCATCGAGACTTAAGTTCCTCGGCCAGCTAAGTCCTCCATCACGACACAAGCAACATTTCCCGCTGAGTGTGATGATAATAGGAAATTAAAAAATATTTTAGGATATTCATAAATAGAGAAAGTGTATTTTTTTAATAAAAAAATAAAAAATTAAAAGAAAAAAAAAATTTGATCCATCCAAACAAACAACAAAGTAACTTTTTTTTACGAAGTAAATTAAAATTAATTTTAGTTATGTTCGAAAATTTTTATTTTTTTATAAATTGTGGTTCTGACACTAAATGTCGATAATTTTTCGTCTTCGGCGCAATACTTTTTTGTTGAGATCTTACGTTTGAGGCATTTCAAAGGTTTTCATTTAAATTAATTCCGATTACTTTCGGAGCACAAAAAATCAACAGCATTTTTTTGGTTTGACTTTGGGTCTAGCATTTTTTTTGTCTGTGGCGCTTTCTTTTTGATGTGGTTGACATTTGAATAAATTTCCAAATACACGAAAGTAACAGAATTGAATTTTTAAATTTCCTGTTAATATTTCACAATCTCCAGTCAAATATTTGGTAAGTAATCATCCGGATCCAAATATTTAACGGCTTGCGTTCTGTTTTACAAAACACGAAAATGTATCGCCACAAAATTGTTTCTGTCTTCAATTTTCAGAATCAACCACCCATTTTTACAAGCAATTAGAATAATAATTTATTTTAGAATAATAAAAATCTATAGCATTAATTGGTTTTACGTTGAAGGAGATTGAAAAATTTGGCCCTTTTTTGTGCATTCTATGATTGATTTATTAAATGGTTTCAGTTAAAAAAATCTTTACTAGCGACGCTGCCGACCACAAAGTTAACCATGTCAACCCTTTACCCTACCCCTGTATCCTAGCCCCTGCGGCTATCGAACAGATTTAAAATGGATAATTTGGCAATCCAGCTAAAAAGGTTGTACATCACTGGTTTAAAGTCCTTAACCTATTTTTTTCTGTGTGTCTTTTAGAATTTAAAATTCATTGAAAATTTTTTTTTTTCTATTACCAATATTACAGCGAAGCTTAAAGTTAAGTTATCTATAATCCAAGTATATTGTGGTTAAACGCTATAATGAAATATTTACATTTATTTTATCGAGCGTGATAGACATTTTCCTGACTGGCGTGCAATATTGGAGGACAAATTTCAATATTTAGCTTCCGGATTACCGCCGGGACTTGCAGTTAACGCTCGATTACCATTATTAGATTAATTTATTTATATATTTGGCCACCCCCCGATTAACGTCTGTATAAATATATAGTGCATTCCGCACTAACTACTGCTGGCGCTGGGAATAATCCTCCCCCTTCCACAACCCCTTCCCCATCACCAACCTGACCTCCTCATCCTACTTCAATCCCCCGCCGTCACGTCCTTACCAAAACATCCTTGGAATATAAAACTGCAAAAGAGAGGATGAAGCGTATCAACCAATGGTATTACTTATCAATTTGATGTCCGGATGCCCGACTTGTGAAAATTTATAAATATTTTTTTTAATAATATGTATGAGAATTTTTTTTTATATGAATACCTCACAAGAGTCCCAACTACTCCCAACCATCTGGAGCTAGTGAGACTATGGCATTCCCAATCGGGGAATATTATGAGGCTGAAGGTATTAGGGACGGGAAGGAGAAGGGAGAGAGGAGGGGGGCAATACCTGGCTATTCAGATCTGGTCACCAAACACGGCTAAAAGCCATTTCAAGTAACGTTTCAATTCTGAATGGTGGTCTTTCACCAGGGCGATACTGAGAGTATCTTCCACTATATATTATTAAACTATATATTATTTTAAATGAATTAATTGTGAAACAACACAAATTAATTAAATAAATTTTAGTTGCGCACGCCGGGATTTGAATCCGCGACCTTCGGATTCGTAGTTGAGAGCCTTACCCCTCGACCATGGAGGCATGGAGAAATTTTCTGTATACACCATCATTCAATATATAAATACCAACATGTTTCGGAAGTCAAGCTTCCCTCATCAGGATATGCAGCATAGTATATTTCGATCATTTAAAAAATGTATGAAAGCTAGATTTGAATAGTTTTGACTTTACGCCAAGATACTTAATTAATAATAATTACTTTATTATTTTTATAAACAATAATTATTAATCTAAAACACTCATCCAAATTGAAAAAAAAAAAACCTTCCGAGCAAAGATAAATGTCGCCGGCAGGACTCGAACCCGCACCCTTCTAATGTCCGGTCAGATGCTCTACCGTTGAGCTACGTCGGCTTATCGCAAACCCGCCAAGTTAATCAATATATACTAGTGTTTCATTCAATAATTACTGTTTTTTATTATATTTTCACCTGTAAACCCTGTTTGTTACCCTTTGCACTATGCACAAAAATCTTGTCTTAAGTTTTAAAGAACTTTAGTTTATCAATTAATAATAATTACTTTGTTTAAATTACTGTATTTAATATGTAAATATCTACATGTTTCGGGAGCTAAGCTCCCCTCTTCGGGATAAATAATTTCAATAAAATAAAAAATTCAAAATAAGTGTTGAAATTATTTAGGTAGTTAATTGAAAATGTAAAAATTTTTGTAAAATAAAAAAATATTATAAAATATTAAATAAACAAAAAAAATTGTACGAGAATTTAAAAAAAATATGTTTATTTATTTTTATTATCCAAATAAATAATTTGAAGAAAATAGCATGGCATAAAAAATTAAATAATGATAGTTATTATGATTAAAATTTATATTAATAATATTATAAATCTAGTTAATAATGCGAAAACAAATTTAAACAAGGCATACGTATTTCAGAAGATACAGCCAAATCACTAGGATCAAGGCTAAAAAACAAAAACCTGCCATCATCTGGGATCTCATTTTCATGGTACAGGCATCGAGAGACAGAGTGAGAGAGAGAATTTGCTCAATTTTTGTCCAAAGAGGGAAATCTGGTTTCTTGTAATGATGTTCATGGGTGCATGAAATGCGTTGAAATAGAATTTGATTAATCAAAATGGCGCACATTCATTGATTCGTCTAAAACTAGCCTCGAAGCAATCTTGCTACATGTATGGAAATGTATGTGCATCTCTTCCTATGGGACACTCGGTTCATATGAAAGAAAACTATATAATGACATGGCTACGATTCTTATAAAATCAAATATCAAGAGCATCAATGGACGATTTGTGAAGATTTAAAAATATTAGCCATGCTGTTGGGTCAGCAGGGAAGTTATACAAAATATCATTGCTTTCTTTGTTTATGGTATAGTAGAGCGAGACAGCTGCACTGGACAAAAACTGACTGACCGCCACGAGAGAGAAAAACGTCATAAATACGACCTAGATTCCCCAGAAAAAGTGTTATTACCACCCCTTCATATTAAATTGAGGCTCATAACGCAGTTTGTCAGGTCACTGCTAGGAGATGGAGATTTTTCAGTTTTATATGATCCATTATTTTTTTTATATTTTTTTTTATTTATTTATTTATTTTTTTTTTTTATTTTTTTTTTTTTTATTTTTTTTTTTTTTTTATTTTTTTTTTTTCTGTCTGCACTGTCTGCACTCATCCAAATTGAAAAAAACTTTCCGAGAAAAGATAAATGTCGCCGACAAGACTCGAACCTGCACCCTTCTGATTGCCGGTCAGATGCTCTACCGTTGAGCTACGTCGGCTTATCGCAAACCCGCCAAGTTAATCAATATATACTAGTGTTTCATTCAATAATTACTGTTTTTATTATATTTCGCCTGTAAACAACCAGCTTACTTTTGTATTTTTCGAACGGGTTTATTATTTTTACTAGAACTCGTTGTAAACGAGGAAAAAATTCTGTAAACCAAGTTCTTTCGGCATCGCCAACGTCAGTCTGTGCTTGTTATGCTTAGAGATAGGGGAAAATTTATTTATTTTCGCAAAAACTGTTTGGTTATCTGCCGCAAAGTGTGCAGCTTAAAAACGTAATCACATTTGGTGAGGACCGCGCTCCTAGAGCCTTTACCTTTGCCGCTAAATGAGCCCGAGACTGGAACTAATGAAAATGTATTAAACATTATGCAGAGCGATTACGTAAAGAAATATCCTTCACAAGAAAATTTTCCTTTGCCATTTGTAGTGTAAAATTAGATTTAGTCTTAAAACATGGACAGGTCTTTTTATGATGAATTGCGGAAATTTCGGAAATATGGTGGAGGACATAAGTGGGGAAAAATGACTTAATTGTTTTTTTTTTATAGGCGATTTTATAATGTAAGCGGTTCCATGGCATTCTACTTGAACACGGCAATAATTTTTCTACCAGTTTTTTTGTGTTTGAATCATTTCCATATACTCGTATATTAGCTATTTATAATGAGAATGATATCGATTTTTTTTTAATACATTTTTTAAAATGATTTAAACTTATTTTTCAATAGTTCGTTCATAACCGTCGGGTTTTCAGTAGATTCTAAATAAAATTATGGAATTGTGAGAATTCTTTTTTTTAACTATCACCGAATTCAGAACCTACTAGTAATACGGTTGATTACTATTAAGCGGTCAGAATTTTCTTTTTCTATCAAAACGCGTGGAAAACATCAAAACGCTTCCGGTAAAGTCACAGCCATTGTGCGTACACGATGCACAAATGGGGACTCAAAATCACTCTTAATTTTTCTTCAAATTCAATCCACAGAACACAATGTTGAAGAATTTCCACTCTCCGGGAAAAAATTGAGACCGCACCTAAAGCGACAGACAGATAAATCTGAGCATTCCCATCTCTCCAACAACTAACTAACTAACCATCACGCCGTTTTTCGGCAGGTGTAGGCAGAGAGGACGGACCGCCAAACAACTCAATCTTGGCATACACTTTTTGCTTCATTCACATTCATACATTCTTTTCTGTTATTCTGACTTCTGACATAGCCCGACTCAAGTATGTGATTTACTTGATCATGCCATGTCTTCCTCGGGTGTCCCTGACTTCACATTCCATTCCATTCACATTTTCGTCCAAAAATTCTCCTTATACTACTTTCTTCGTTCATTCGCTCTACATGCCCAAACCATAAAAGCGTCCCTTTCTTTATCTTACTCACTACGCTTCCATCATACATGGTTTTACCATACATTCGCCTCGGAGATTTCATTTCTACAGCATTCACTCTATTTTCATCATTTCTCTACCAGTTTCACGTCTCACTGCCATACGTCAGAGTTGGTATCAACATTTTATTGTGAACTGATAGCTTTGCTTTTTTTTAGCACCAACCGTGTTCTTCGTTAATGGAGTTTCCAGTCTATCGGCCTTTCCACCTTCAGTAAACGTACTTCTCAAATGTACAAACTCATCGACCCGCTTCAAGTATTCATCGTTCACAACAAAACGGAAAGAGTTAGCTTAATTACCATAAAATCGACACAAAATTAACTGCCTGTTTTATTCCAAAGCACTGTAAATCTTATAGTATAATATATTCCGCCCTAGTGAAGCGTTTATCTACATGGCTTGTTGCTGCTTTGTATTGAAATCGATGCGGGAGGGAAGGCAACTGACAGTTTATCCTCCAGGCTACAAGTATAGTACATCCCTCTACCGGCTGACAAGTTCAGGAGAGGCAATCAACCCTTCATCAGCCGTCACCATCCCTGGGAAGAATGATTGTGCTGTCAATCCAGCAGCCGGTATAACTTATACTTTGTAACTATTGTGAATTATTTATCCTTCAACTGCTGGAATATGAACTGTTCTGAAATTCTGTTAAGTTTAGTAAATTTTCGGATTGAGGAAGTAATTTTCGAATCTCGTGATCTGCTTTAATGCTTTTTACGTGTTATTATTAGCTTTATTAGCAGTGTTATATAACGTAAGCATCACGGGAGTCGTTCGTACTTAATTCTGTAACAATTTTAATTAACAAATTATTCGTATAAGGAAACCACGCTAGAAAAATAGCTATAGCCGCCACCGCGATCTTTTGTTCATATGAATACTGCACAAGAGTCCCAACTGCTCCAACCGTCTGGAGCCAGTGAGACTATGGCATACCCAATTGGGGAATGTTGTGAGGCTGAAGGCATTGGGGAGGGGAAGGAGAAGAGGAAGAGGAAAGTGGGGAAATACCTGGCTATTCAGATCTGGTCACCACACACGGCTAAAAGCCATTTCAAGCAACGTTGCAATTCTGAATGGTGACCTTTCAACAGGGCGATACTGAGAGTATCTTCCACTCTGTAATCTGCCCAAATATACTATATATTATTTTTAAATTAATTAATTCTGACACAACACAAATTAATTATATAGAATTTACTTGCCCACGCCGGATTTGAACCCGCGATCTGGACGTGGAGTCTTGACTAAACGGGCGACTGCTCTAACTCACCTGACTGAGCTATCTCGGAAACCTTAGGATACGCCGTGATCATCCGATGCACGTAGCTTTTTTTAATACATAAATATAATATACGATTTTATATTTTTAACCACTTTGTAGCAGTGGCGTGCAGTCCATAAATGCTGACCTTATTCTGACCCATATTCCTTACAAATTCCATGAATTTGGTAAGGAACGTGTATGCGCTTTTACAATAAATATTCAGTGCACAATTATTCGTACCCGAAAAACTATACACAGCCTACTTTTGGTCATAGAGCAATGCACGCCACTGCTTAGTAGGTATATACTTTAATGCAAGCGGCAGTGGTCTTAATATTTTTCGTTCCAACTATTAACATTTTTTTTTAATTACACCACTTACTCTGAGAGTATCTACGATCAAAAGCGTAATTCGTGTGGAGTATACGGTTAGGGTGTGAATAAATTACTGTAAATGTGTATTTATATGGTGTTAATATGTCGTGAGAAGGACCTGTATTATTATTATGTATTGGTGATATAATTTATTTTTTATAGGAACGGTATATTTCCTGAGCTGTGGAAGAGGTAGAAAAGAAGAACCGCACGCTCCTTTCAGTCACATTCATACACCGTCTCATGCAAATTCTTCTGTTGTACCAAATATGTGCACGGCTTGACTCAAATATTTTATCATTCGTTATTTTAAGGATAGTCAAATCCCAGGAATGGGTGAGGGCACCCGAAAGGGGACATTCTAAACTACTCATAAACGGACCTAACTCCAGACAAGCAAGGAAGTACTTAATATGGACAGAAACTCAGACAGAGGGAATTGGCAGGACTACTATCGAGACAGTGCCACCTCGGGAGACACGTGCTGCCGTTGGGAGTGAAAAACGCGAAAACAAGAAGGTGAAAAGACTCCAATTCACGTATGGTGCCAAATCCCGTTTGATGGGAAGACGGATTGTGAAACCAGGAGACATACCGAATATCCAATGACTACCCTAGTGAACTTCATCAAAGGAACCTGGTTACTGTCAAAGGAATAAGGTTCGACTACCATAACATAAAAGAATAAATAAATATTTTTAAAAAAATAATTTTAAAATCCAAAATAGAAGATACCTAAAAGAGCCTATGACCTCAGTGCTCACGAGAGCTATGTAAACCGTATCTGTGTCAACAATAAAATAATGTATGTATTCTTCAAAAGAATGTTATTCACCTAGTGGCGTCATTATTAATAAATCAATAAAAATACTTTATAAACACCACTTTAATATATAAATATTAACATATTTCCTCATCAGGACATACAGAACACTAAAAAATAATAATGTCAAGTATAGACAAATGATAAACGTAGAACACAATTTGTTAACATAATTTGATATGTATGTTAATTTGATACATATATACATATTTATTTGATATATACATATACAATATATGTATTTTAAGGCGATCCACCGGCTAAAATTCAAATGAAATCACGCTCTCCTTATGCAGGTGGCGACAAGGTTGAGATTCGGCCGCATGTTTCGATTTACCCAAAAAAACCATCACCAAAATGAATGTTTTATTTTATTCTATAAAGCTTTGAAATAATTATTAAAATGTTTTACGGTCATATTCTAAAAAACTTAATTTACCACAATGAACAATACGACAATATCGGAAAAGAGGTTCGTAAGTAGGAGAGTTTGGGCTTTAAATATGTTTTTGAATGTCTGATACTTTTTTTCTTATTTTTTTATAGGCTTATAAAAAGACAAACCAAAAAATGACCCAAGAAAACGAAAGGCGAAGGTGTGTTCTATTTGCGGTATTTAATTAAATCATCTATGATATTTCTAGGCCTTCAAATTCTCAAACCGAAAACACATTTGTTCTATGTTTATCAATTGTCTTTACTTAATATTATTATTATTTTTTAGTATTCTGAATGTCTTGATGAGGAATGCTTCGCTTTTTAAAAATATTGATATGAAAAAAAACATATTGCTATTAAACAAGTGGTGTTTACAAAAGATTTTGAAAAATAAATATTCATCGTATTTATTCATTACTGTGCTTGTTAATTATTAATCTAAACACGTTTTTGTACACGTGCGGGCACCTTCACAGCGAGTTCATTT
>JAHDVE020009375.1:70000-128415 GCA_022606495.2 Halesus radiatus
TATCATCTTTATCCTTGTTGTTAAAACCTACAATATCATCCTTATCCTTGTTGTTAAAAACTATAATATCATCCTTATCCTTGTTGTTAATACCTATAATATCATCCTTATCCTCGTTTTTAAAAACTATTATATCATCCTTATCCTTGTTGTTAAAACCTATAATATCATCCTTATCCTTGTTGTTAATACTTACATATATATATATATTTTTTTTTATTTTTTTTTTATTGTTAGTATAAAATACTGATTGTGTATTATTTTGGATATTATTTATTGCTGATTTTGAAGGTTGATTATTTAAAAATGCTATATGTCATTTATTTTACAGTTTTTATTATGTCTATACTTGTATGTCATTTTAATTTTAGTATATTTTGAATCCTGAAGAAGGAACGATGGTTTTAAAACATGTAGATATTTGTTTATTAAACACAGTGGTCAAAACTAACTATTATTTATAATTATAACCATGATTAATGTGCTTAATGTGCTTATGATTAATGTGCATGTTTTATTTCATCTCATGGGGGTTGATGGGGGATTGTTACATTAGTTGAGAGTCATGAGAATTGATAGGTATTCGAGTTTGTATCGAGAGCATCCCCCGTCCACATATTAATCTTCTTTTTCTCTTCGAATTATTATAATTACCTATTTTAAATGCATTTCTGTATGTTAATGAAAATCTTTTTATTTTTAAATTTAATGTAAATCAAATTTAATAATGTTATTATTATGTTCTGCGAGTATTTTAGTTTTTATTATTGTGACAGCTGTTTCGGCGTTCAGGGCAATTTTCCAAGTTGTTCAAAGGAATTTTCAAACTGCTTTAAAAACATTAAATTTAAAAAAATTGAATGGCGTTCTACGAATTAAACACAAAAACAATTTATAATTAAGAAAATTAGATTTTTAAATTCATACAAAACTTTTTAACTTCCCATTAATTGTTAATTATTAATTTAATTTAGGCAGTATTGGGCATATAGGCAAACTATAGAATTTTTTTTTTTGCTTTCGATCTAAAATTTAAAATTCCAATTGCTGGTCCTAGACAGCCATTGCCTTCGTTCCAGTTCTGCCTCCGCCATGTTATTTTCAATTTTGACCGTTTTCAAAAACGTTCTCAAAATACAGGATTAATGGTGCATAGTGCCTAATATAAAACAAGCGTTCAGAGTTCACCTTATAAAACCATTGAAACTGACTTAATGCATTCAGCAGTATACCTTACATGTAAAAACGATAAGACACCAAAAAGATTTCACATAATAGTTGATTTCGTTTGTAAACGTGTTTAAATTTATTTACATTTTTATCTAAAATAATAGTTTTAATAATAATCCAACCTGTTGTCGGTAGTAAACACCGAAATTGAAATCCTTCTTACCCTTAAACAAAGCGTAACCTTCCATGAATATGTAAGTTCTTTATACCTTACGAAATATTAAATTACACAAATATGTTTAAATTATCACCATGGGACGACAAACGCGTAGATTCTCAACCTTGAAAATTCAAAGCAGGTGTTACAATATGCGCGTATAAATAAGCGGTTGAATTGCTAACCTAGTTTGCGAAGGTTGTAAGAATTGAGGTTGGCACCCTTTGTGGGAACGTTAGCAGGTAGATTTAACGTATCTATGTGTTTGTTCGATGTCTACCTTCAGACAAAAATTGTGTATTTAATTGCTTAAATCTTGTTCACGAAATCTTTTTTACCAAAAAAATATTGTTTGAATAGTCAACTATATTATGAATCGACATCAAAGTAATATGATAGAATGTCCGAACGTATTGACAGCACGCATGTAATACTTGGTCGTTACTATTAGTTAGTTTGAAATCGCTTTATTTTCAGTATCATTCCAACCGGTTTCTGATCCAACGTTCCTTTTTCGGGGTAAAATATTAATAGTAAGGTGGTTATGAAATAAGTCAATTTCTTTTATTGTGTGAATTAAATAGTAAATGAAGTATAATTAATATTAATAATTCATGTCACAAAAAAGTTCAAATAAAAAGCTCAATATTGTGGTGAGTAAAGCTGTAAAAACGTGCATTGAAAACTAATAATTAATAAATATGATAAGTATTATTAGTCTCTTTTATTGGCAGGCCGTTCCATATATTTTCTATAAAATAGAAAATCTGTGCGTTTAAAGTAGTTAAATCTTTCGGTCGATGAGTTCTGGTTTTAACGCAGCGCTCGCTATGACGCTTTTAACTACGAGTATTCAATAGGTTGTCAAAAAAGAAGACGATTATTAGTTTCGTACTTTTCAATTATTTAATTGGAAAAAGTATTTGGAAAAATCTTGATTTGTTTCAACATCTTCTAACCTGCAAAACATTATGTTTTTGCAACCTTTAGCAGTGAAATAAAAAATATATATATTTTTTTTTTAAATAAAAACTAACTAAAATAAACAGTAGCGAAGCCTGGTATTGAAACTAGCAGACCATACTATATGTATTTTTTATATGCGCTCATTTAAATTCTGTTTTGGCTCCTGCAGTCGAGGAGTCAAAACAGGTTTTTCTCATAGGAAGAGCTTTCCATATCCATTAATATATCCGTGTGCTGACATTCCCTGAAACCGTCTCTCATATAAAAATAATTTCATTTTAGAATCTAGCGTGGGGCACGCAAGCGGTCTGCACAGTTAAAACACTCATTAAATGAAGAGTTGTGCGCATTTTCAGGATGATTCTTGCTTTCATTATGTGGTATTTGATGGCTGAGTAGAAATGCGCTATCATACAAGTAATTTTAAAGCTTCTACCATGCATGTTCTATCAAAACTTATTTTTAAAACCGCTTAAACTCGCGTAAAATTAAAGTTTTTTTACGATTCACAATTGAACGTAAAATCTTCAGATATATGATCTATATAGATTCGAAATAAAACCTATACCGCCAATTTACATAAGATATTTCGACTTCTGGGCTCCAGACATGTCAATAAAATTGATACTTACTATCTCTTTCTCCCCCCCCCCCACTATTTGCTTCCCCTACGAGGTTGGTTGCTACGGGCCAGATGTTTATTGTATTTTATATATTTTATCCCTTAAAAAAAAATCTAAATGCTCATGCCAAAAAAAAAGAAGTTTTTGTTCTCTGTATGATGTAAATTTAGCAGTGCCTCTTGTACCACTAGTTTTCATACACCATGTATAATACAATGGCTGCCTTAGCTAGGAGAGGATTGATTGTGCGAGGCCCGGGTGGGAACCCTACGCATTTGGCCACTCGTCTACTTACCTAACCACTACTATATATAGGTTATATTTTCAGTGTTGCAACACACATTGCCGAAAGGGGTAGGTTCTTCTTTGTAATTCCCTTAGCCGGGTACGCAGAATCTACGCACTTCAACATTTTTTCTTTATTTTATCAAGTTGGAATTAAATTCATTCTTGCCTGACGAGGTATTAAAAGACTGTACTGTTTTATTTATCTGTGAGGTAAACTTGTAGTTTTGAATTATTTAAAAAAGCTTAGAATTTCTTAGCAATAATTTTATTCTTTGAGGGCTTAATTAAGCATTATAATTGTGAAAAACCAAATTGATCGAATTTCCATTAATTTCAGTCTAGACAGTTTACGGCGGTGGCATATTCTCACGACATTAAACTTAATACCTAGGGCTTCTTAGAAACTTATTTATCGTTAACGCTGATAGTGTCTAGGATAAAACCAATGAAAGACATTTTATTAGAAAAGAAGTTTCTGATAAAAGTGTGATTGAAAATGGAAATGTGTTGTTAAAACTATTTTCATATTAATTTTAGTGCGTGATAGTATTTTCAGATAATTTAATTGAATGAATAGTTAGTCATAATTAAAATCATTTCCCTATAATTGGCACATTTTCAAAGCGAATTTATCAATAAAATGGTATGTTACTTTTAAAATACATATAATATTTTCGATGTAAAAAATTATTGTTAATAATTTTTTGCGGATTAAATTATAACTTTGACTATCGCGATAGGCTGTTATAATTTTATTAAGCTTGTTGTTTTGTATAATTTTGATATTGTTTCACATAATTTAATTGTCATTTTATGCAATCCTGTTGTTTTATATTTTTGGTTGTTTTATATATTAACGTAATGAATTTAATTTACTGCATATCTTATTTTTTATTACATAAAATTATATTATTATAATAATAATAATTGGTTACTTCTATAGCGCCGTTTTCGTGGGAAAATCACCTCAAGGGCGCTTTAACATATTGTGTGGACATCTTCAATTACACCTGAATAACAACACAGAATAATATTTTTCAGACTACAGTCATGAGTTTTTTGTATTTTAGTTGTTGTTTTAGTTATATTTTTTGCCTTTATTTTTTTATTGTTTTTTTATAATTCAATCAATATGAAAACATGAATGAAAACCCGAATAAGAATTCTATAATATAATATTTTCTTGTACTTCAATAACGATTTTTCGTTTTATATAATAAGGTTAGAAAACATTTTTTTATATTTTTTTTGTATCTTGTCTTATAAGAAATAAAAGTCACAAAGAGGAAATTCATAATTTATTTTATTGTAAGTATATTTTACATTTATCAAATGATATAATTTAAACTGTAATGTGTGATTTTAAAACGCCCACTAAAATTGTATTATACTTATGTACGTATATGTGATAATAACAATAAATTCTGTTTACTGTCATAACCGATGATTTTTTTTGTTTCTTATTTCCATTTTATGCCATATTTTATATTTCTCATTTTGGCTAGCACTTATTTCTTTTAAGAAAATTAATTAATTTTTTTATAAAATAAAACAATAACTTTGTTTTACATCACTTTTATTTATACTTTAGCCAAAAAAAAATAAAAAAAATTTTTTTGTTAAAAATTAAAACGTTCACATAACACATAGAAATGTGATAAGGAAACTATTTTAATACCCACACAAAGGCTTTGCCTTTGTGGGATTTTTTTGTTTGGATATTTAATTTTTATCACAATTTCTTATATTTTATAGACTGTTTCAAAATGTGCTTACGTAACAAAAATTTTCAATAAAAAAAAGTCGATTATCGTAAAACCAATAAGTAATGTAATCACACTAAATGTAAATTTATTATAACTCTCGGACTTACTGTCGATTTAATCTTTTATTTTTAAAATTAATAATGGTATTGTAGAGAACGCTGATTTAGTTAACCTTATTCACTTTTACACAGTACCAATGAGATCTACTCGATCCAATCTTAGTCCTTTAGATAGATACTCGCTTATACCTTGATTTCGTATAATCAGTAACACCTACGCAGCGGTGGCTAATGTATTTATCTACATGGAATGTAATTTTTTTTAATAAGAAATAAATCCAACTACTTATATACGAATATCATAAAGGAGCTTTCTCTAATCCTGTTACAGACATTTTCCTTTTTATTATACTAGACTATCGTCTTTTTGTGGTATTATTTTACAAAGAAAACATCATCTTGCGAAATAATTATTTTACGTAAGCGTTTTTAACGTAACATAAAATATTGTACAACTGTGCTAAATTTAAGATCATATTAATATTTACTTCGATTTTTCCATGAATATTTTATGATGTTATAATGTATCTACATAATTATATACGCTACGCTATACTATGACCTTAATTTTGTATTGAATTTGTCTTAGGCCATTTTAATAATGTGTATATTATATGTAGAGAAATTCTATTTCTTATTCCCCAGAGGAATAATTGGATTACTTCTGAAGCGCCGTTTTCGTGGGAAAATCATCTCAAGAGCGCTTTACAATTAATTTGGGGATATCGAAGAAGTTTTAAAATTAACAACCTTTTGAAAACTACAATATTAAAATTTTGGTAATCGAAACAAACGCCGACTCCGTGTCGGTCCTATTTTTTTTTTGTCGGAATTATAACTTCGGTTATCGCTTCAGAAGCATTGGTATTTCTTGATGAAGTGATTAGATACCGGTTGTATGTATCTGAACATTGTGTAAACTAATTAATACTTCAGAACTAAATCCTATTTATTATCATTTCTCATTTCACAGGACGTTTTGCAATTTATTACAGTCTCTTAATTTATTTCGCATAGTTTATTTCTTGCCGTCTCATTAGTATTCAGAATTCAATCTTTCTTTTCTATTGCAAACTGCCTCTAAGCTATTTCTAACGGGAGCTCGGGGCTCGTCCACTGAAGGGATAGACCGATAGACGAGAGTTGTGGGCGTGTACGCGTGCCGAAATTCAATGTTTCATTGCAGATTATACATGAATGTGGCAACATACACTGCAAAGCAAACAATAGAATTCTACAAGAAACGAAAAACTACTGTGTATTGGTGTTTCTTAGATCTAATTAAAACCTTCGACAGGGTCTGTCATAAAACTTTATACGAGGTATCGAAAGCTAGAAATATATACCAGAAATATATAATAGAAATGTATATCAACACACTATTACGATGGCACTCCCGGCAGGAAAACGTTGTAAAGTGGGCAAGTATGTATTACCAGCCGCTATAATTGCGATCAGGAGTAAGACAAGGAAGCAATATGTCTCCCATCTTGTTCAATGTATAAATGGATGAGCTATCACATCGCCTGGATACCAAAGTGGGCTGTCGTATTGACAACATATGTCTTAGTCACATTAGCTACGCGGATGACATGATTCTCCTAGCTCCGTCGATCAAGGAACTAGAAATATTATTAGATACCTACGTGTGAAGAATACGCTAAGATTCACAACATGATATACAACCCCAAGAAGACGAAAATAATCGCATTTAATCAGAGAAAAAATCCCGAGAAGATTAATAATACATCTTAATGGTGTAAGACTACAAATATTGAAAAAAGTAAAATACTTGGGGCGCATCAACCTCTCGGATGACAATGATATCGAACGGTATTGTGTCCCACATGATTGCTCGCAGATTATGTAAATTTAAAAAAAACACTGTTCAATGCATTCTTGACGAACCTATTATATACCTGTGAGACATGGTGTCATTACCGAAACAGTTCAATGGAATGACTCCGATTTCAATATAATAACGCCTTCAGAATTATATTTGGATACTGCAAATACAGCAGCGCATCGGCAATTTTCAAGGAGCAACGAATGGGTGGATTCGGCTGGATGCGGCTAACGGCCTCTGACAAAATGGTGGTAACCGCAGCCTACCGCCAGTAAGCGCCACTCCTCGGTGAGCGATGGGCCCGAACTCACTCAGAACCACGTCAAACACAACTGTTTATAGTTTATTTTTATTTCATTTAATTTTTACTACTTACCATACTCTTAGAATATTATTTTTATGTTAGAATATAATAATTCTTTTTTCAGAAGGCATGCAGGGGTAGTGCAATGCAATACGTTCCATGGGTTACAATAATAACACATACAAACAAAATAACATTACATGAAAATAAATTAAATAATATTTAAGAAAAAAAAAGCAATTAATACAAAATGAAAAAGGTTTATGGTGGATATTTGACGGTCTCTCGGACTGCATCCATGCAGTCCAAAGGTGGTATGTTTGGATTGGAGTACTCTGCACCATAAGCTTCCCCTGCGGTGGCGAAAGTGCCCTGAAAGAGTGCACTCGTCCCTCCAGCAAGATGTCCGTAGTTATGCGATATCACAGTAGACGTACGATTTGGAGATGTGCGTTATTGTGGGTGAATTTTATCTTAGCTTAGCATTGGGATGCAGTGTAATCTACCCACAGTTCTGACGATGTACAGAGATGTACAGAATGCGTTGAACAGTATTATTTTGACTTTTGTGCTGCAAAAGTGAAAACGACTTGACGGCATACCTGCTCTAACGGAAATCGCTCTTCTTTGTCTTTCCATATCCTCAATGTCCTTTAGGTCGTCTGTGATAATATGTCCCAAGTTACGGTACGAACAACATCAATTTTCCTTTCGTCTAGCCATAGGTACTCTCATTATGGCTAGACGGAAGCAAAAAAAAATGTTTTTTCGTTTTCGGTATTTAGATGATTTATCTTTTTACATTTGGAAACCATAACTAGTGATGGTGCTAGAAGAAGCATGTCATCTGCGTAATTTTTTTTTCTTGTACTTTTTATTTGATAATCTACGTATGTACAATATGTATAACCATATAGAACGTGTGGGATTACAAAAACCTCCCCACGTTCTCTAATAAAAAAAATTGTTATTATATTATTATTACGTCTTCTGAAATTAATCAACATTTAAAAAAATCAGTATTCTTGCTTGAGTAAATAAACAATTTCGTTGGCCTGCCTAGGGCCTAGGAGCCAAAAAATTTTAGCTTAATTAGCGAATCGGTGTAGATCATACTTCTAGGGATTAACTGTTCAGTGAGTTTGTATAATAATGGCATTCTATTCGTGCTAACTAATAGAACTTATTAACCTTTAGAATACATATTATTATAGTATTGATGAGAACTACTGCCATTCATCCTAAAAGAGCTGATCTTCGAATTTGAACAACATTATCTGTTTGACGTCTGTTTTTTTCTTCTTGACTTGCGATCCATTGAATTACGTTTTATGGCTAAGTCTAGCCTTTGACACATGTGGGAGTATCATTAACCTCCAAACCTGAAGTAAAAGAAGACATCCAAAGCCAGAACCTCCAAAGTTTCGCGAAATCCTAATAGAATGATACCCTCTCTCTGAGGATTTCTTGGAAGCTGGTGCCGTGTATATATGGAAACTGATTTCGCAGTAAATACAATCGCTGTGGTGTTAGTTTATATTTCACCGAAAGCATTTATCAAGGCGAATACCGAAGCCGCAAACACCCTAGACGATGTGTTCTATAAGTACAGTGTCTAGTATATACAGGGTTTAAAAAGACATACTTGGCCGACGAATCTTGTGCCTATTTGGAGTTTAAAAAGTAGTTATAATTTTAGCTGTAAGTTTCTTAGTTATAAGTCTCTAATGTCAAGCCATATATATAAATCATACAGCCATACTGTTTGTAAGACCCACTTAGTTAAAAATATATATAGTTTCAAATCGCTAGTCATACGTTTTAGTTGTAAGTCACTGGTCATAAGTCTTAGTAGTTAGTTGCTAGCTATTAGTCTCAGTTATAACAATATAAATTTGACGGCCTCCATGGTTCAAATCGCGGTGTGCGCAAGTAGATTTTATTTAATTAATTTGTGCTGTTTCACAATTAATTCGCACGTTCCAGAGTGGATAGATACTCTCGGTATCGCCCTGGTGAAAGACCACCATTCAGAATTGAAACGTTACTTGAAATGGCTTTTAGCCGTGTTTGGTGACCAGATATGAATATCCAGGTATTTTCCCACCTTCCTCTCACCCTTCTCCTTCCCCTCCACAATACCTTCACCCTCACAACATTCCCCAATTGGGGATGCCATAGTCTCACTGACGCTAGACGGTCGGGACCAGTTGGGACTCTTGTGGGGTATTTAGTGTACATAAATTCAATTTTTAGTAATGTTCTTATTAAGTTCTGCAAGTATTTTTAGTTTTTATTATTGTGACAGGTGTTTCGGCGTTCAAGGCCACATTATAAATATAATTACCTGACACAATAGAGAATTTGAATTATTTTCTAACAAAATCCATTTAGTAATACCGGTAATAAATCATTTTAAACACCATCCAAATTAAAATTGGGTGGAACTAAATAAAATCGTATAAATATCGTTTAAAAAATGGCCTTGAACTCCGAAACAACTGTCACAATAATAAAAACTAATAATAATTGCAGAACTTAATAAAAACATTATTAAAATTTGATATACATTAAATTTAATGGAGTTCTACGAATTAAACACTAAAACAATTAATAAATATAAAATAGATACAAATAACAAAAGATCGAGAAAATATTTTAGAACATGGATACTTAAGGGCATTAAATTAAAGCTAATTTTGAATAAAAATCTCTATCGACAGTAAAAATGACACCCTTTACATCATTTATAATGAATGTACATGTATCTCGTATATATATATATGTACATCAATTTCTTGCAGGCAGGGAATTGAATGTAGTAGACTTGGCAACTTACTATTTAATAAACGCAAAGTTTTTAGACGTTTCTAGGAATAGATTATTCCGGCTGACTGCATGATTTTATTCACTAAATTTTATGATTCCCCGAGCGTAAAACTTGATTAAGCAATCTTTAAAAGAATTTTACTGGCATTATTCTATATTTTGACGGATTAAGTCGAATAATATATAAATAAACTTTTTAAAAAATACTGTGTGAAAGATGAGTTTTCGTGGATAATGAAAGTGGAAAAAATTTCTTAAAATTTTATGAATATATCTTTTACTTCTTTAGTATTTATGTACGGGAGTTATCATGTATTACTGTTCCGAAGAAATCGACATTTATACACTTTAGGTGGCCTTTATACACTATTTTTTTTCGTAGATGTCCCACGTAAGTAGCTTATGACAACATTACCAATGTAAACAGCATTTTTAATTACTTATCGTAAGTTATGGCAGCTTTTTTTTGACAGATCTTATCAAGTCCGCCTAAACTTATGGCCGTCTCACAAAATCACGTTTACGAAATCAGTTATTTATTACGAAGCAAAAGTTTGATTAGTTGAGACGCTTACCTTATGAAAATTAAAATGAATGTCACCTTACCGCGAATAAACTTACGAGTTAAAGCACTTACGTAAGCTAAACTTCCGAACAACTTACGTGAGCATTCATCACCGTATGCTCGACGAATATGTAAACGTAATATTAATAAATGAATGATTTTGTACCTCGCCGTTTTTGTGAAAAATCTCCTCAGGGCGCTGTACAAATATTACTTCATATTCTCAATTATGTACAAACAGATACAGAAAAACATACTTACCTGGCAGGTCGCTTCAGATGTACAAACAGATACAGAAAAACATACTTACCTGGCAGGTCGCTTCAGATGTACAAACAGATACAGAAAAACATACTTACCTGGCAGGTCGCTTCAGATGTACAAACAGATACAGAAAAACATACTTACCTGGCAGGTCGCTTCAGATGTACAAACAGATACAGAAAAACATACTTACCTGGCAGGTCGCTTCAGATGTACAAACAGATACAGAAAAACATACTTACCTGGCAGGTCGCTTCAGATGTACAAACAGATACAGAAAAACATACTTACCTGGCAGGTCACTTCAGATGTACAAACAGATACAGAAAAACATACTTACCTGGCAGGTCGCTTCAGATGAATACAGTTTTATTAGAAAATATAAGATTAGATACGATATGATTTTTGAAGTTGGTATTTTATCGTCCTTTTCTATTTATATTATATTGATTACAAGATTAGTGGCACAAGGAGAGTTGGTATTTATTTGAAATATGCATAATTTTTAAGAGTGGAGACTATGTATAAAATAACATTAAAAAGTTTAAGAAGTTTTTAAAAGATATTTCATTTTTTTAATATTTATTTATTTACAGTGTTGCGGGCTGTGGATAAATTTGCGCACCGGTGCACAATTAATTATAAGGGGGATCTAACTTTAATAAAATAGTAAAAACCGATTTTTTTAAACTCTAGATCTCTTTGGGTCTTTTAAAAATGTATCCGGTGAATTTTTATTTTTTTTAATTCAATGTATATTGATGTATCTAATTATGTTTAGTCTATCCATGTATTCACATATCTCTCCAATAAATTTTTATTTTTTCTGCATCAAGGCGATTTTTGGTATACAGATCGATATATAACCTATGGTGGAGCTCTACCAAATGTTATCAAGTCAACAATATTTCTGCTTATATTCTTCAATATTTTGATGTGATTGACTGTAAGAAAGAATTTCGATAGTTGCAAGTTCAGGTCAGTACAATTTGTTCTAAAATGAGTGACAAATGGGAAAAAATCTAAGAAACGCAACGGTAGATTTGAAAATCTGTTCAGAAAATGGCTGGATAGTGAAGTAATTTTACCTACTAGATTTTATGAGAATATTCCGTCAACTAACTTATCGTCATCATCAAGACATCATCAAAAAGGTTCCGGACGCCCAAAGAAGTTATTTGAGGAATGCACAATATCTATGAAAAAAAGAAAAGCGATGGAATTAATGGAAACTAGAACATCAAATGAAATATCCCATGCTGTCGAAATATCGCTACAAGCTTCGGGAAGGAGAGACTCTGCTAATTTAGTAAAAAAAACGTACTTTCGCTTCTCTTAGTCGTACAAAATACCATGACCGCAGAAGATGGCCTTGCAATCATGTTTAAAATGAATTTAAGTTCAACACAATACAAAAATCTCCACCATCAAATGAAAAATGTTGGTCCTACTTCTTTCCCACCTGAATATTTAGTGTAAGAAGCTTAAAAACTGTGCTATCCACCCGAGAATTAGAGAAGTGGACGTATCTGCGGATATAAAGTTGCAGGAGTTATTAGATTTAACTTAAATAACTGACCGAATCTGCACTGTACCAACTGATGTTTTTAAATCGATTTTTAGTGATCAATCACAAACGTATATCTTAATTAACAAATGGGGATGAGACGGAAGTTCCGGACAAAGCCGATATAAGCAGAAACTAGAAGATGCAGACTATAGTGACGAAAATCTGTACTCAATATCCCCTGTGTCGTCAAGGTTTCCAATAATTCTGTCATTTTACAAAATCTGAGAAATTATTAACAAGATATTGCCGACTTATTAAATCAATTTATAAAAAATAAACGATAGAACTAATTACGGCAGAAACCGAAAAGATCAAATCAAAAAATTGATGCCATCAATAATAAATATAATAAGTGCCGTAAGTATTCAAAGGGACCAACTTTGTAAGGATAGCTGCCAATAATATTGAATTAAAAATTGAGTATAATATTAACAAATCTTGAATTTGAGATACGATATCGATGAAGATGACATAAATTGAACTGATCCCATTACCTAAGTTGGTTAAGCGGTTGCCCCGGAAAGACAGAGGTCCTGGGTTCGAGTCCCAGATGCGACTGAAATCTTTTTTATTTTGTTGTTTTTTTCCGGTTTCATGTTTCATTTAGGTTATTTTACTGTTATTTTCAATGATTAAAAAAATATATTTGTCCCATGATATCAATGATATTGTTAAAAAAATACACAAATATAATAAAGTGAAGCTAGATTACTAGAAGCGAAATTACTCACTGTGCGGTGCCTGAAAAAAATTACTTATTCTGTAAGTGACTATGTAAGTACTAACCGGCTAGCCTACTAAAAAATTAACGTACTTTTAATTAACTTCTCAAAAACTTACGTCAATCCGTAAATTTTACATAAAACTGTAAAGCTATCCTTAGAGTATGAGGTACAGTGTCAACTTGACTCAAATTCAATAAAATAACGGTTTCTGATAGAAAGGCAGCAAGTATGAAAAGCCGAGCAACTCTACCTTGGAACACATGCTTTACTTTATTCACATGATCTATATTGCTCTCTTAATTTCGACTCTTGACATGACCCGACTTAGATATTTGATTAACTCATTTGTGCCATCCCATCCTGAGGCATCCCCGGCATCTTTTTTCATCCATTTTGTGTCATATATTCTCCTGATACTCTAATCCAAGCGTCCTTTCATAATTTGGTTCATAAGTTTACGTCAACCTTGCAAAATTTTGGGATCGTCTTATACATGTTTTTTTTACACATTCTTCCACTGCATTAAGTCTACTTTCATTCTTTGCCAGTTTCATCCCTCATCGCCCTACATTGGGGTTAGTATTAGAACTTTAGAAGACTTGCGGGCTGATAACCATAATTTCTTTTAAACAAGCAATATCTAGAATAGCAATACTATAATAGTAGAGATTCTTAAGCTGTTTTATTTATATAATTTTAAGTTCGATACAATTATTTTATATTGATGCTGACCATTGAAAGCTGTTTTCCCTGAACCTGAGTTACCTGTGACGACGCTCTTATGTAGGTATTTTGTCGATCCGAGGCTGAGTCTACTCCGTGAAGGGTAGTTTTGTGTACATTCCTGGTTCTTAGTATCGATCCGTGAGACATTAGTCCCGTGCAGAGGTGTACCTACCCAGCTTAGTTTATACCTTGCAGTAACACTTAACCATTTACAACACAAACGTGTCTCCTTGCAGTACCGAAACTAGGGCTTCTTACGGAGCATTTATTATTCGAATAAGAAATAATAATAATATTTACTTAACTAGAACAAATGTATATTAGAGGACAATAAAATCGGAGCTACTATTAAAGAGTGATTAAGAGTAATTATTAATGGTGAACCTGCTCCTAAAAAAATATAAGTTGTTTGAAATGTGAATGGTAATGGTTTTATGGTACCGATTGTTTCCATTATTTGCTCAGGTGTCCAATAAAACGATAATTATACAAGTAAATTTTGAACCAAATACCTATGTTTTATTTCACTGTTTGGAATATTTGATTATTGTGGTAGGACAAATAAAAATTAAACTAATTGGTCGCAATGCCGATCCCTGGGGTACTCCCAAGTTTTCTTAAAATGATTTTTTTCTTCTTTCTATCATTTCAAATGCTCTTTGAAGTTAAAAATCCGCTGAATTAAATACGGTTTCATACATTTATTTTTCCGTGTAGCAACAGCCGATTATCAAGAGTTATAGTTTCTGCATCCTGATTGTTCTGTACAAAATTATGTCAACTTTTTATGATAATTTCTAAAATCAGGTTTTTTTTTTACGTTTGGTGTAGGAATCACTTTAGATATCTTACGTGTACTTGAAAGGGTTAAATTCAGTAACAGTAGTTGATATTCTTTACCTGTCATTGGGTCTCTCGATACGTACATGGTGTGTCCATCTTATTCCCTTGATATTGTGTGGTTCGAGATTTTTTTTATAATATTATTTATTTATTTAGGAGCGAGCCTCAACAATAGTTTTGATTGACACTGAATATTTCTGACTTGCCCTTTATTGACGTAATTTATTTCTGTGGTGCTCTCTCCATGGAATACTTGTTTAATCAATTCTAGATATTTTCCCATATTTGTTTAGGAAATCTAATATCCCAGGGCATCATTTATTGTTTTTCTAAATTAATTATATATTTTTTTATATACATTGACTTTAGTAATATTCATTCTTTTGGTTAAATGATGTTGTTGCTATTTTCTAGGTCTTTTTTCATGGTTTAGTAATAATTGTTTTTCTTTATTGAAATGTTGTCAATTGCTTGTTGGAGTCCATTCTTTATGTTCTCGACAATCCCTTATTATATGTTAGTACGCTTTATAGGTTACTTTGCACATTTACAATTTATTTCCAATTAACATTTATAATAGTTGAATACGCCCCTGTTCTTAGTAGGTAAATAGTTTCTCCGCCAAAAGCTCAGCGATGTTTACTTTCAGGCTTTGTTTGAAGATTAAATTAATAATACTACTACCCTTTCAGTTCTACGGCATCCCCTAGTCTCTACACACATCCTTCAGCAGTTCCACCCCACATCCCCTGCACCTTCCTCACCTTCAACTTGTACCTCGTGCGAATCTCCAACTACCCGAGACGGAAAACCATTGATGTATAAACATTACATTATAATATAGTACATACTTGGTATATGTGTACCGAACTTTGACATCTATATCTGATGCGTTAACTATGCGGGTAAGATATCAAATATAGGGGATGAACGACTGTATTAAAATGATTATTACGCCGTCGTATTACTTAAGGCTTTGTCATTGATTAATCACTTAGATATCTTAGAGCGTAGGTATTGTATCTCCGTAAACCAATATTTTGAGAATGCTGCCTATCGAAGATTGCAAAAATATTTTCAGTAAGGAAGAGTTAGATTTTGATGTTCCATATTTTACACAAAAATATGGGTTTTCCGCAGATAAATGTAGAACAATTATTTTCCAAAAAGTTGATAAAAAATGTACACTGTCTACGCTCATAACATAAACCTATATTTGATGATGATTTTTTAATGAGGCGTCAATCAAATAGAACAATTTACGTAAAAAACTCCCACTGAAAACCATTACATTTTTATCACATTTTCAGCATTTTAATAAAATCTTATTAAATTGCCTACCTTATATTATTTGCAGACATATGTTGGCATTAAACAACCCAAGTATGCTATTTCACATCACCATAATGCGTAAGTCTAAAGTGGAAAAAATAAAATTTCGTGAATAAGGGGAAAAAATATATACACGTAAATATTCCATAAAGCGGGTATGTTCTTCACGCTTCAAGGATACGCACTGTATGAGGAACGTATTTATTGAAATGAATGTGTTTTATAATTCTCTTTTTATGTTAGTTGAATTCGGGCGTAAATGAAATGTCAGTTCCACTTCAAGAAGACAAAAAATAGCGAATGAAATATTCCTTCGTCGTGTAAAATTCTGAAATATTTAGGCGAACAAATAAGTGAGTGAAGCCAATTGTTAAAAATGCAGAAATCAACAACGAGATGTTTCCTTTATAAGTCATATTCTGTTTGGTCGGAATCTGTTGAAGTTTCTTAAATTGTGGTAAATTTGATATTTGAAATATCACGATACTATAGGTATACCTAGGGAACTGTGAGATAAGACCTACTCGATTACCTCCAACTTATTTAAATCTAGTGAAAGAATGTTGGCAAGTATTTTTATTAATATTTCAAATTTATTTGGCTAAAAGAGACGTTACTTTAGGATATCC
Organism: Halesus radiatus; assembly: GCA_022606495.2. NCBI lineage: Eukaryota > Metazoa > Arthropoda > Insecta > Trichoptera > Limnephilidae > Halesus > Halesus radiatus. The sequence continues at coordinate 86,723 of JAHDVE020009375.1, forward strand.
TCATTTGTAATACGATTGTTAATGATATTAAAAAATCTTTAGCAATACACAAGCATCAGGGAATCTACTTTCGCCTTTTCTCTAATAGTTTCATGCCACACTTCACTAACCGTTCCAGTCTTTATATTTACAAAACGAGAAAATCGAAACCGAACGAGAGTATTTGATTATCTCCATCTAGCCGCGACTTCCTGGGACATCCCTGACTTCTTCTTCCATTCGCTTTAGTATCACATATTGAGGTCAATGCTCAAAACCCAACGAAACTTAAATTTACAAGAATTTATGCACGGTATAATTTATGCGAAACCATATCGACTTTAATAAAAATGCGGGTTGCGTGTCGTGAAAGGGCTCTTTCTTTCAACCGGACATTAACCCTCGTCGTATTAGCGGGCGCGCCTTTCGAGGCGTGGTCCAAAAGTTAATTTGCTGATTGCCCCGTTATATCGGCACATCACGAAAGTTTGCGATGCCTCATTTATGACCTGCGGTATTAATGGCCCGGTCTGATATTCAGGATATAGCAGGCGCACGCGAGCTTTGGTCTGCGCTCCGTTGAACTACGGAATGTTGCCATTAATTTGTTAAAACTGAGCTTCCGTTCGTGAAAAATTACTGGACGCTTTCATTATTTTTATTTTTTAAATATGAATGGTTCTAAGTATCTTTAAATAAATTAAATGGTAAAGTATTCACCATCACTCTTCTTTATCGGCCACTAGCTGATGTGTACCCGGCCTTGCTCGGAATTTGAAATAAATTTATAAGGTTGTGAATTCTTGCTTGTCATTAGGGTGGCATAATTGATTTGACAGTGAAAGTAACTATCTCCAGACAAAGAAACATTCATTTGAACATTTTATTTCATTCTAATTTATTTTTTCAAAATATATCTAAATCATGAAGTTCTTAAGTAGGTACCTACTCGTGTTTTCCATTTTGAAAATATTCTACCAAAAAAACGTTTTTCTTTTGAATATGCACTCTGTAGCTAACCAAAGTGTTATATCTATTGGTTCATTGTTTTTCATACTAATTTTAAAACGTTTTAGGACAGTTTTACATATTGGATTTCATTCAAACTACTTTCTAAACCTAATAAAAATAAACTGTGCTATTTTCAGCGAAACCGGTCCAGTGATTTTCGAGAACATAGAGGACAAACAAACAAAGTTACAAACATATTATTATATATATAGAGACTATGAAGGTTTAATAAGAAAACAAAATTGATTTTTCCTAGAATTCACTTGTATGAAGGAGTTTTTAACTAATTTAAATAAATTAAACTATTTGTTATATACCATCTGTTTCTGAAAAACTGAAGAACTCTTTTTTTTAAATCAAGTAAGGTTAAGATTCTTTTACTTGTTTTTCTATTTTTTCCAGGCGGATAAGGGATGTTCCTGTGTTATGGCGGATTGAATAATCTATTTGGATTTTTTTTTAATTGTATGTTTTAGTATTTCCTGATGTCAGTAATATATTTATAATATAAACACATGAATTTATTTTAAACCACTCCAATTTAGTATAATGATTTCCAAAGTACCCTTTCTTCGTCAGTACTACATTAAAACCAATATAAGATACAAAATAATGACAGACATACATGAATATTTAGGTGTTGGAGTCGTTTCTCAGTAGTAATCGAGCGGTTCACTGGAATAATATCTAGAAGAGGACTATTCGATAAATTTACTTGGTTAGGTTTTTCGTATGTGGTAAAATAATGTACCTTAATCAGCCTTCAAAAATGGCCCTAAATATCACTTCGCAGATTTCTAACTCAACCACTAATTAATGTAAATTCTACACGGGTATTTAGGAAAATGTATAAAGTTTCAAAGGACAAGATCCTCCAACTGTAATCTTTTATATTCTATGAAATGCATAACAAAATGTATGAAAATAGGTATAGTTTGAGAACCAGTGAAAACAAATTTTGAACGTTTTACCTAAATTTCCAGTACGTATTTCACATAGAATTTAAACGATTATCTTGAGGATTTTCATATCTTGAAACCTTATACATTTTCCTAACTACCCGTAGAAAGCTTATGGATAATTCACTCACAGTATTTCTTACATTAGAGTACAAAGTGCGTATTTTTGGGTGCTGACCGTTAAATGCGAAGCAGAAAATCTATATGTTGAGCAGCAAAAACTTGGGAACGCTGAGCTCCGGTATCATGATATTTGCACAGTTTTCGTATGAACCAGTCAATCATGATCAACTATCTCGACGTGTAAATTCCATCACGAGCTATAGAGTTTTGAAATATCTGTTAAACAGATGAAATACGAGATAAGACACCATATTGTTTCTTAACTGCGCAATATTGAAAACTGAAATTACATATTTTAAGCCCTTTTTTTAATTGTAGAATTAAAAGTAAAATACTGTTTTATCTGAGTTTACTCTATAGGAGTTTAATGTATAATGGTTGCCTTTCCCCTTCTTCACGGTAGGTACTATTTCATATAACGTAAGTGGCTTTAACGGTGTATTAACGGCAAGTTTGTAGAGTTAAGTGCCGAGAATGGGTTCAACGGTCCATTATTCGTAGGTTTGGCAGCCTTTGACTTCAGAATACATAAAACGAATAGAAATACTTTCACCCAGGCTTATCTTTGAAATAATTTTCAGTGACCTAGAAATTAAAACTATCTAAATGAAAATCACATAAAAAAAAACTGTATCTCTATGTAATAATTTCAAGACATTTTGTTTTGAGGAGTTTTATCCGCAATGTTAATTTGTTACTTAATTTGTTTTATTTGCTACCACATCCGTGTCATTCTCTAGCGTTCCTCAAACTTACTTATCTTATACAAGTACCGAAATAATTAGATATTATTGGGTGAGGGTTGTGGGAGTGGGAGTCTTGATTTGGTGAGGGAGAGGGGGCGGTGGGAGGAGTCAAAATAACGAGGGTAATATTATTTTATTAACTATTTTTTTATTTGTTTATTTCTAAAGTTTCTAAGGATCGCAATTTAAAAAATGTTCATTTATACTTAATATTTTTTTCTTTGCCGAAGCTATGAGTTGTCTAAAAAATGATTAGCTAACTTAGAAAAGTTATTATTTCGTAAACAGAGTTCATGTTACCTGATGCTAGTTTTAAAATTTCTAATAATCATTCATACCTTTCATAATTTTCATCAGTACGGACGGGATTAAATTTTATTTATAAAAAATAAATTTAAAAATAAAATAATACCTACATACTATGCATCACATTAATTACATTCAAAACCATATATTCATTTTGTTTTTAATTTATTAAAAATGTCCTTGTGGTTAATTACAATTTTGTTCTTAATAGCAATTTATATTAAATAAATTTTAGAATTATTTTTGTTGCCCTTCTCTCTCTCTCTCATTAAACCTTATCGAATCCAAAATTTCTAAAAACAATATGTAGTATTTTTGCGGCACTTTCCAGGGTTGTAGTATCGCAATGGTGAAAGGGCATCAATCAGAATCGAAACGTTGTAGATTAAATAGAAAAGAAGGACCGAATGCTGATAAGACATCCAGGAATAAATTTTACTAACTTTTAAAGACACTGAAATAAATTTCTGACACTCCCTCGAGTACAGAAATTGTAATCTGTAGTAGTAAATAGTCTCAATATCACCCTGGCGAAAGACCACCATTACCGTGTTTGATGATCCTTTTCTGGATAGCCAGACACTTGCCAACCTTCCTCTACGCCGTCTCCTTTCCTTCTCCACTCTCTTTAGTCTCACAATATACCACGATTGATGTCTTCATAGGTTTTTATTTTCTGTATCCGACATTTGAGAACATTTGAGGACAGTTGGAATTTTTTTTGTTTTTTTAGTAGCTTGAAATGGCTATTGTCGGATCACATCCCTTTCTACTATCACAATAATATATCACAATAACAACATATTGAGCAGTGTCGTGCATTCCTATATGATTAAAGGTAGGTTGTGTGTAGGTTTCCGAATTAGGATATGAATAAATATTTATTATTTTATTATCATCTTCCCCTGATTATTATGGCTAACTGATTAAATGAGCCTAAAAGTTCCTTGGCAAATTCATTGAGAGAATATTTTTGATCAGTTGATATTACCCGCCACTTTCCCACCCCAGTATAAGTAACTAATGAGTACTCCTTCAGGATGCACGTCTAGGACTCTCGTAAAATTGTGAAAGATTCTTAACCCTCAAGTGTCCCAGCACAGCTTTTGCATAGAAGGAGACTAGTCACAAACGCATTTCAGTTACTGATACTGACGAATGACGTGACAAAACTCTTTGCAGCTCCTCTTTTCATTATTCAGAGAAATCCAAAATGGAATACGAGAGTGCTCTAATCAAGCCTAAAAGAGAAACATAATAATCCAGAATAGACTATCGCTACATCCCCAGTGTAATCCCGCCGATGAAGCATAGAACGGCCTTCAGCTCCCGTCACTATTTCTAGAACAGCATTGCACCTTCAGTCCGGAGCATCCCTTAAGAAAGCGCAGCTGGGGAGAAGTATGAAACTAACACCCGAAGACCCTAAGAATTTTGAGGGATTCTTGATAGTTGGAAACGTGCTACCAGGTCGAGGAGATAGATGCCAACACTACGCGCCTCTTCTGGAAGTGGACAAAGTATCCAGTTAGTATCCGTTCAAGGTAGAGGTAGTCTGTTGAAAATTGCAAGGATGGGGGGGGATTTTCCATCACCTTGAGGGGGAGGCGGACAATACAAAATATAAATAAGCGAGTTCAAATTCAGTCACAACATTTTTTTTTTCAGGAATTTGTTGGCTATATAATTTTTTTCTAATGTTTTAGGGTAGACACAATTTTTTTAGACTTTATGGACAGCATGCCACTACTATTGAGGATACCAAAGTCCCACTAGGTCCGGGGAGTTTGGACTCTTGTACGGTATTTTCATGAAAAACAAAACAAAAAATGTCTATGCGTGATTTCCTTGTAAATTCACCGCATTAAACAGATCTACGAACTCTACCGAGAACTATTCTACAAATACTCACTATACCAGACAGTGTTAATTCCGTAATTGCGAGCGATTAAAATCCAGCAAACTAATTGCCGCAAATTGAGATTAATACATCAGCCTTATAAGGAGAATTGACAATGCGAAATCCCGGCCAACCCCCACACAATGACTTATTATTACTACAAACTGCGAACTATTTAATTTGCTATAAAATGATTAGACCCTTGTAGCGAATAGTGCTTCAGGATAAATCAAAGGATAATTAATTCAATTATTAGAAAATTAACGGGCACTGCCTCTCGGTACATTTTACCGGTGTAATTGGTACCAACCTTGATTCCGTAATAGAGAACTGGGTATTCCAAAACTGTAGGAAAATATAAATTATTTATAAAATCTTACACAACAGCTAAGTAAGTATATCGCTTTCTTTTTTCTGGGTTTGTGTGGAGGGGAATTAAACTGTTGCTTGTTAAAAAAATTGCTTTTACAAAATGACTAATTTCAAAAATGTGTTTAATTACACGACGCCGACATAAAATCGCATGCTAAAACAATTTATGTTAGCCAGTACAAATTATAAGAATTCTTGAATTATATCAGAATTTTGCGTCAATATTATAAGGATTTTCGATTTTTCAGAGAATGTTCGGTATAAAATATTCGACCTTCCACAGGCGTCTTTTAACAGAGGTAGGAGCAAATAGGGTACTTCTAGAATAGTGGAATAGTTCTACTATAAAGAAGAAAATACTTGTCAGGAGCCAGTGGGACATAGAATCCCCAGTTAGGATATGTTGTGAGGCTGAAGAAAGTGGGGAGGGTAAGGAGACGAGGAATAGGTAGATTGGGAAGTACCTGGCTTTTCAGATCTCATCATCAAATACGGATAATACCATTTGAAGCCATGCAAACGTTTCGATTCCGAATGATTGTCTTAAATTACAATTAAATTACAATTAATGACAAGTATTAAATTTGCCTAAACTTAAATAATTGTCATCACTTGAGGAGTCGATGACAAATTTCTGTCAGGTTTAGTGTACTAATTTTGTTTGGAACACTCCGTACTTGATTGCTTCCATTTTGATTAATTAATTTATAAGATTTTAGGATTAATTTGTTCTTGATCCACCCCTGGTCTCGGTTGATACCGGCCCCAGGTGGGCGGGCAGAGGGTTAATTTATATATTGTTAACTGTTAACCCTCTTCGGCCGTGCATTCATTACCTTATGGATAGAAGAAAGATTTCACGGTTAGGCCTCTCAATTATTTAAGCGTTGAGTTATCTTCTTGTGTTAGTTATAAATCTTTATTATTTCCGGTTTTCGGACTTTTATTTGTGGGGATATCTTAAGCAAGGGCGTGCAAAACTAATCCACGGAAAAATAACGAGATAGGGGGATCCATGAGGACCGTTATTTAAGCTTAACCCCGGAAGCACATTAAATTAGTCATTTTCAACGTGATATCTACGCGCACTTAAAAACACGGAGTAAATTTTTTTTAATTAAAAAAATATTTATATATATTGTAATGTAATGAATTTCAGAATTATACAAACAGAAAAACATAAATTTAGGAAATTAGTTAAATATTATCAATAAGCTATTTCCAAAAAAAATAAAAAAATATTAATCCTAGACTTGTAGAAAAAGTCAACAGATTTCCGATATAAATACAAATCGGATAGGTATATCCGAGACACTGTCTAACATTACAAATAAAATCGGGCAGAATCTTGTAGTTCTAAAAAGGTTGCAGCCAAAAAATATACGGGAATCAATTGAGAACGATATTGACAATTCTTAAGTCGACATATGATACCGATAAAAATGAAGTAATGGATTGGGGTAGCCACAGCTCAGTTGGCATGGAGCGTACGACCCGGATAGATCACGCGGTCTTGGGTTCGAATCCCAGCTCCTAACGTTATCTTTTTATTTTCTGTGTCTTTCCGGTTTCGTGTTTCGATTTGAGAGATGTTAATATTATCTATATTTATCTATAATTATCTATAATATGATTTAAAAAAAACATTAATATTTATATTTCTTTGAGGGTGATTTTTTATTCTTCGGTGCTTAGATAAGCAATTAGTTGTTAAATCTTAACAAGTCTGTATTTAGAAAATACAGTGCGGGGCATCATATTAGAGCCAGTGGTATTTTTTTGCAAATATTGAATTCGAATATTTTAAAAAATTAAGCTTATAAAGGTTATTTATTCATTAATTCGTTAACTGACGTAAACAAAATAGTGTCTGAATTTTTCTCATGTGCGATTTCTCCGTACTTTAACCGAAAACTTACATTAACAAAAAAGCAGAATTCTATTGAAAGTTTTATTTTATAATTTTTGAGTAATATTTTCAACATCGCCGCTTGAACTAAACGAAATCGGTAACTTTATGGAGTGCAAGCAAATGTCTATCTTACTGAAGTTCTAAACATATGAAAAAGTCGTTCAAATTCGAATGTTTTGAAAAACAAATTAACTCTGAGGCTACACAAATCATCGACCCTATTATAGAGCGAAATATAGGAGAACACTGGTCAAATAGAACGATTAGAATATTAATATATAGATGGGGATCAGTAATGGCATTATATGAGTCGACCTTCGATTTTCGCGATTTACCTTATAGAAAAGGGTAGGAAAAAATATTTCTATCTCGGTATTTTTTAAACGATACCTTAAAACGAGGTAAAGTGTCCTGAAAATGAAGAATTTATATAAAACTTTAAGAACAATGTGAAATATAGTCATCACGTATTTTTCAATCGAATTGAAAGAATTTCAATAATAATAATAATAACAAAGCATTTATATAGCGCAGTTTTGTGTTGTTTCACTTCAAGTGCGCTTTACTATAAATAAATATAAATACACTTAAAAATGATTAAATAACTCCATTCAGTGGTATCCTACAGTGCTACTTTTACATTCTATTTATATATTCTTAACATATTACATACATTCCTGCTTATTCTTAATACTACTCCTACAGTACTCCTTAGGTGCATATTCATAAAAAAATTACAAAATATTATACAGTATACATATGGCTATACAAAAATAACACATTCACAATATTACTACAAAAATAGTAACATTTTAAGACAGGAGTCGGGTTATGTTCAGCAATAACGGACTTCACATAAAAAATTTAAAAAATATATATACGGAGGAAACCGAAACCAAACAACTACCAGAGGCTTGAGGAAATGACTTTTTATAATAAATTGAAGAGAAATTAAAATTTATAGACAGTAGGATTTTTTTTTAAAGTTTGTTTTTAAAGCCCGTTTAAATTCAGTCAATTTCTGGATATTAGTAAGAGCTGGGGGAAGTTTATTCCAAATGAGAGGGCCATTTACACGAAAAGAGCGATCATAGTAGACGACTTGATTTGACCTTGAAAGTTCAATTAGACGATTAGTAGCATCTAGATCTGCTGACCTCAGAGTAAGCTGTCACTTAAGTCCTGTCGGATGCATAGTTAAGATAGTCTCTGTAGTCTCTTTTATAACCTAAATAAATACTGAAACAACTTTTAAATTCCAAAAACAAGCAGATTTCTCTCGGCAGTACAAATTTTACACAATTATTTAATGAACAACCATTAAAATAATTCACGCTCAAGAGATGGCATAACTATAATTGTTTTGGGAAAAAAGCGTGCCCTGTTGAACGGCGCACACACGCAAAATTTCAATTGAATTATTACAAAAACTCCTAGCGGCACATTCTCATTCTGGGTGACATATTTAAACCTTATTTAACGGTTTGTTTAAACAAAAGTCAGGAAGCAAATAATTGTTTTTTATTCTCTTCTTTTAGACAGTTTAAAAATTTTTACGCATAAAAAGCACATATAATTTATTTTTTTAATTAGTAAAAATCACGCTGCGTGCAAATCGGTGTATTTACTTTGTTATGCAAGTGGAAGGGGTAAATTTATGCAAAAAAATATGCAGAGTAATATTGTAATACATACTCGTACATACCATAAAAATATGAAATGATCCAGGATATACCAGAACTATCCCGAGCGAGTGGGTAGCTACCCCGAAAAGAGATACACATTCAAATTGTCCCGGGGCTAGTATAGTACGTACACAATATCGAAAAATTTATTAAAACAGCTTTATGCTTTATGTTTATAGCCAATGCTATGTTTATGACTGAATCTCATTCCCCGTTATTTCAGATCCATTAAAACGGGCTGGTGGGAAATCACTGTGTCACATGAAACATTGCGTATTTAGGTATTAATTTTGTGTTAGATCGTTTATCATGTGTGTCATCTAATATTCATTCAAAATGGGTGAAGTAAAATATTTATTACCGAGAAACTTTTTTTTTAATAATTTCTTCAAACCATTGTTTTTCACTTTGTGGCGTCATTATTAAAAAAATAATTAAATATATGTTTTTTACTAAATAATATTTTTCATTAATTACTTACCTACTTAAATCAATTTTTGTTTATGTTTATAATTTGTCTATTGTGTTCTAATTCTTATCGTGTATGTTGTTTTTAGTATTACTCCTGATGAAGAAAGCGTCGCTTTCGAAGCATGTAAATATCTTTCTATTAATAAAATAGTGAATACAAAGTATATTACTTAATTAATTTATTTTTATTTTTTAAATCCATAAATTCTATTAATTTTGCTATTTTTTGCTGGAATATAATGTTGAATGATTCGGTTTAATTATTTTAATATCATTGTTTTTTTTTCCTATTTAAATATTAACATTGCAATAAATGGTATGATTAACTATAAAAAAATGCATTTAATAGCCTGAAGATGTCTATAATTTTTTTAAAGCAAATTACTGAAGGTGTAACTCTCTAAAAAATAAAGTTAATATTTTAGTCATTTTCCCATTTTTATTTTAAGCCTACGTTAAAACTAAACCCCGTCAAACTTCAGCTAATAAAAAAATCACAAATTGCCAATTTTCGTTACGCCGAAAATAGTTCAGGAAGTTATTTCGCAACAAAATTTGTTATTAATGCTTTTGAAAAACCTCAACATCAAATCAGTAGGGTCCCAATTATTGCAAAGTTTGGGTCTCTTTGAGGATCTTTTTTGTATTCGTATTTTCGCCGAACTCAATTTACAAAATGTTGGAGCTGAGTGCATTTAATCAAAGGGGTTGAGCAATTGGAACTTTTAATGAGTCGGGGACATCAGACCTCCAGTAGAGTGGTATTACTAAGGACAAGGCATGGATTCTAAACCTTGCAAGGCAATACGTATTCTAAATTAATCATATTTCTATTAATTAAAGCTTTAACCTTTTGCATTCACTTGGGAAACTTTTTTTAAAATTATCTCTACGCAGAAGGTCTCGGAGTTCCACCGGAGCCTTTTTTCACTCGGAGAAATTTTTGGGATGCTTGTGAATGGATTGTTTTAGCAATGGAAGGAAAGTAGATGAAAGTAGATGTTTTGAACAGACCAATGGTGTAAGATGACAATGAAAAAATAATCTGGCAAGTGAGATGTCCAGCATAAGAACTAGTTGAAAAAATAACGATTTTCGTAAATACAGAATATTTTAAGTTGTACAAAATAACATTGATTCTGATGTGAGGCCCACCCACTGTATATTCTAAAGATAGACTTTTGAGAAAACAAATTAGTACGTTTTCTTTTAAATCATTCTAGTTTGAATTAATACTATCATGCCGTTAAGTAGGTACCTTCCTACCTATAATTATTGCTATAATATCTTACGACAGACCATTTTTGAAATAAAAGTGATTAAAAAACAACGTAATTTCCTTCCGTGAACTTATACAAAAATACGTATAACGTAGATATATTTTATGCAGGTAAATTTTTTTCTTCTTTTTTTCACACAGATCCATTCCTTGCATAAAGCATGTTTCAGACACTTTTATAATATCAAAAACGGGATATAATAAATACCTACAAATTAAAACATGAAAGCAAAGGAATAAAAATATGATTAATTTTAAAGATTATTAAAGAGGAAGTTTAACACACCATTATTATTTAATACTAATAGTAAAATTATTATTTAATATTAATAATAAATTTAGTGTTTAAGATTTTTTTTAAATTAATGAGTGATAAAGCAAAATAAAATTAAGGTTTCAATCGTGGGTTTCAAACAAAAAACAGTAATTTACTTATCAATAATATATTTAGACTAAGTTAGTTTAGGTTTGGTTTGATTTGATTTGGTTTGGTTAGATAAGTTTAGGTTGGGTTAGTTTCGATCGGGTTGACTGAAATGTGCGGGTAACTTAAATTAATATTTTGAATTATGAAAATATGAAATCGTTGGTGTCAAATTATGATTTAAATTAGGCAAAAATTAGGAATAATTAATTCAACTATCAATTCGCAAACATAAAATTATTGTAATTTCTTCAAACGATTGGTATTCACTCTGTGGCATCATTATTAATAAACTAATTTAAAAGTATACTTCGCATTCAAATATTTCTGACGATGAAACCATCGCTTTCGAAACAGGTAGATATCAATGTATTTTTAAACAGTGGTGAATACTAAGTATAGTTTTAAATTAATTTATTATAAAATTGTTAATCTATATTTTGGGTATAATAATAAAATTTATTCACCTCCGTTGAGTGCAACAAGCACAACGCTAGTTAATAATTAGAAGGGGACTCTTTTACAGTTTTCAGTTTTTAATCCGCTGAAGGGTCTCGGAACCACCGAACCACAGTCTCATATCTATAGAGCAGGTATTATGTGAATGTATGCCGGCTATTTCCTTTGCAGAGTCATCCAGTTTGCTCAAACTGGTGAAACTAACGAAATACTCTTCCTAGTTGGAGGTTCAATATTAAAATGGAGACGAAAGGTACACCGCATTAGAGTTGCCGACTGATTTTTATGGAACTCATGACACAGAGAACCTTGTTCTGCATAGTAGTCATTTTACTCACAACTGACGCGAAATGGCTACTTGGCGGCGCGAGCAACCTAGAGGTCGATTGCATAACTTTGAGTGATCTAGCGGTGGGATTCGAAATTTTCGGACCTCCTCTTTCAAATGCTATATAGATCATTCAGCGTATAATTCAAGAAATATGGCGGTACAAAAGTTGAGTCCATCATTTTAAATAATCCTGTAGATATAGTTGTTGGAGTGATAGTATAGTGGAGGGATGGGAAAAGGGTGGATAGAGAGAATTTTTAAACGGCCTTCGGGTTTAAAACAAAGACAAATGTAGTTTAAACGAATATTGATGGATTAATGGTCCGGCTGCTGCGAACAGGCCTATCGTTCATCTCATTGTCCATCAACGTACAGGTTCGATTTTTGGTTGAAGTAGATTTTGTGATTGATAATATTTTCGTTTTTTTTTTTTAATTTCCATTATAATTCTTGTTAATTTCCAATTAGTGTTTGGAATTCTCGGTTAAAATTAACTTATTTAAAAAAGTATTTTCTTTGCTTTGCTTGTTTTTAAATGTATATTTGTAGCAAAGGTAAAATGTGCAACACAAGTGTCATATCTTATTTATCTAAACACATTTATTTAATAAGATTATTTAGTGTTTAGGTTTAGATCAAACTAAATTGCAACTTGTCTTAGGTTTTCACAAATATTTCAAAACTGTTTGGTCATGATTTAAATTTAAGCTGTAGGTAATTGCGTTGACCTACAAATTTCAAATAGAAAAATTAAAATATTTAAAAAAAAAATTTTAAAAAAAAATTTCCGTCTTACGAATAACCCCACAATATTTGAATTCCTCCTAGTATCATCATTATAAATGGAAAATGTTTTTTTGGAAACCGTTTTAATATTTACTTATTGAACTGAGGATCATCATGCTTCGTATTCTTTTTTATTAGACCTAGCTGGCTACATACGTGCCGCACATTTTTAGCATTACTTTTTCAAATTCATTCCAACCATAACTTCCCATATTCCATCTGAAAGTCGATAGTGTAACCTGTCAGATTGGTTTCGCATGTCATCGCTCCGCCACCCCTGGCCGGGGTGACCACACGGAAAATGGTTCGGGGCTAATTTTCTCAGAATCCTTTTTTCGTGTGAGATTTATGACTCGCATTACTTACGACTCACGGGACTCTGATACCACTTTTGGCTGGCTGAGTTTTTGCGGTTGTTCCCGAATAATTATTCTGATACCGTTTAAACAATTCGAAAGGACTTCGCTTAAAACAGAGAAGCTTTGATGGGAATATTACAGTTTATGCATTTTTAAGTAACACAGATGTTGAGCAAAATAATTCACATTATAATTCATTTTAAATATTTCTATGTCCATGGTTTTGACAAAGTTGAATAGCCATAAAATGAAATGCAGCTAGGTTTATGTCAAAAACGTAGCAAATTTTCATTAATTTTTCGATTTGGTACAATAAAGTAACGCCATTCCACCACATTTTTTTACTGCAAAATAACAAAAAGTTAACATAGTATCACTGTTGCAAAATACAACGGCAATGCGAATTTTGTCCAAAATAATGCCAAACTTTCAGATCCCTAAATAAATAAAAAAAAGTAATTAAATCTCTTTTAACAAATCTAGTACCTGGTAATTCCATTTAAAACATCTCTCACAAATTAATCTTTATTTTACCTGAAAACAACCCCTAATTATTTGTATCCCGAATCACAAAAGCCATTTGCATATGTTCAGCTCCCGGTTCATAACGAACTGGGTGAGTATTATTTAATCGCTATGCCATCATGCTTTGCCGGGAACAGATGATTACGCCTCCGCCTCCCCCTCCGCACTGTGCTGACCGTCAATAATGGTATTTTAAGGTAAACCTGCGGAACAGATAGGGGTACACGACCGCCCAACAACCATCTACAAGCAACCCTTACAAGTACTCGCAAGTACACTAATTGAAGCAGGGATGCTGCAAAAATAATAAGTAAAACGTCTAGGAAACATTGCAATTATTCGAAGGTACTAGGTTGGTTGTTAACATTTATAACTAGCGTAATAAGCCTGCCTTAATTTTATTTAATAATTTTTATAATATGTAAATAAATTGTTTACAAATAAAAAAAATTATGCCTTTTTAAACGTATAATGATTTCTATTTATTGGAATAAGTTAATGAAACCTCTAAACTACCATAAAAGAAATAATAAATAAAACAATAACAACAAAAATTAAAAATAAAAAAATCATTGGAGAAGATAATATTAACAAATCTCAATAAAATGAATCATGAAAGTACACAGAAAATAAAAAGGTGACGGTCGCAAATGGGACTGGAATCCAGATCCTGCGGAAAATAATTTAATATCAATAGGTCAATTGGAGAGTGTTGTCTCAGTAACACAGAGGATCTGACTTCAAGTCCCAATTACAACCGTAACCTTTTTTTATTTTCTGGGTCTTTTTCTGTTTCATATTTTAGAATTTTGTAAATTTTCTCTTTTTCAATAATGAAGGATTTACGGCCGTTCTTCCCAACTTTTCGAATAAGGATTAGATCTGTTTGCCTCTTTCCAAGCGTATTTTATCCTAAATTGTTTATAGAGGTGCCCGCCCACTTTTTTAGACTATAAAATAGTGCCCACCCACTTTCATAAACGTACATTTGATATTTGACGTTTCTCTTTCGTGAAAAATAAGACAAAACGTAGCTTATAATACGTAAAATAAGGTAGGTTCTCTTCAGTTTTATTTAAAACATACAAAAAACTTGTTTTGACATTCGTAAATGAAAATAAATATTTGTCATTCAATATTTGAACCAATAAATGGTGAAAGTTTGACATTTCACTGACATTTGTTCACCCTATTGACACTTTTTTATAACTACTCCTCTGCTAACAACTCAATCCAAAAAAATCGATATCCTAAATTTACAGTAAATTTGATCGAGAGTTTCGTTGGGAAGAATGTATTTGTGCATTCGAACAAAGTTGAGCAAAAATTTCGGCTCAACAGATGCTCAGTAGGGTTGGGAAGAACGGCTATTACACTCAGCGTATAGTTGCGTTGGTATAAAATTTCGGAAAAAAAAACGTTCAAGATTTTGGTTGCTTCAGCACACACTATACATATATATATTTCAAGCATTATTACATTTTATAATAAAACAATGATGTTATTCGTACACGAGTTAACAATATTATAACATATTTCAGTAGTCCAGTTGTGTCCTGTTTATATAGCGATAATAAACATCACATAAACTGAAGTTTCACATCTTCACACGTGGAAAAAAACACAACTCGTTTCCCTTTTTTTTAATTTTCCACCTTGATCACACCTTCCATCTGCACATATGGCAGGTCTGACACTGTACTAACCAATAAAAATTATGCGCTTTGTGTGTAGGTAGAAACAAATGTGGGGCGCCGCTATGCATAAATGCGGTCTGCAGTGGTATGGGTAAATTAATATTAATAATGGTTCATGACCTGTCTCCTTGTTTCCGTTATCTATGGGCGCAACGATGCGCCATGTTTTGAAACATCTCATTGCGTACGCAAAAGCAGCCCTTAAGCTCTAATGGAACGGGTACTTGCGCCCGCGCTAGGCTCAAGTACTTTACCCGAGACCCAAACCACAAATTGCAAATTTGATCAAAAGCTTTACGTACAAAACGAAACAACGCCGTAATATAAGGTACAAATTAAAATTTAATTCAATTTCGATGGCAAAACTTCTGCGTGGTTTTTCTTCGAGAATTTGCCAAATTTGTATTTGGTTTTATGAATTTTGATTAAGTTTTTACAAATTTCTAGTTCAACCCGTGTCATTTGCATTTTTCGCTGGTATTTTTATTCGTTTTTTTTCTGAAGTAATTTAATTACAGCTTCCTATTTTATTATTTCCAAGAAGGTCGCAAATTTCATTTGGTATTGCTGCGAAAATGAAACGAAATTTCACATAGCTTTAAAAAAAAAGTGTAGAATTGGAGTAAAAATTTTCATATTTAAAATAAAAAGGTTAATTAAATGTTGAAAGAATTTTTAAAAAAATCGTATGTGCCGGTACTTGAATATGATAATTGGAGCGATTGGAATCTTCCACTCTTTGGGTGTCTACTCTAACCGCTGAGGTACCACGCACACTTTAAAACCTGTCGTGTTTCTCATCTGCGCATGGAACCGTCGTTTTATTTTGCAAACTTATTAATCAAACAATAATATTCTGATGGTATTCGCAATTTTTTTTTTAAATAAACATCTTTCAATAATCATATAGTTAGTAATTAAGTTACTTATTTATTTGCGCCAGTTAACGTTTTTTATATGGACATTTACAATTTTTTTATAATGTACGCATAAACAGTGCAATAGGTAAGTGTAACTTATTAACATATTAAAAACTATTATACAAGAAAGACAAAATAATATTGGAATAATATAAAAGTAAATGGGTTTTTTTTATATTAATACTGCACAAGAGTCCCAACTGCTCCCAACCGCCAAGAGACAGTGAAACTATGGCATCCCCAATTGGGGAATGTTGTGAGGCTGAAGGTATTGGAGAGGGGAAGGAGTAGGGGAAGAGGAAGGTGGGGAATTACCTGGCTATTCAGAACTGGTCACCAAACACGGCTAAAAGCATTTTGCCATTTCAAGCAACGTTTCAATTCTGAATGGTGCTCTTTTATCAGGGCGATAATGAAAGTATCTTTCACTCTGGAATGTGCGCAAATATACTACATATTATTTTTAAATTAATTAATTGTGAAACAAAACAAATTAATTAAATAAAATTTACTTGCGCACGCCGGGATTTCAACCCGCGACCTTCTGATTCGTAGTCGAAAGCCTTACTTCTCGACCATGGAGGCCGTCAAGGTTCAGGTACCCCAGTCAACTGCATATCAGGATAATTGTATTGCACGCACATCAACAACGTCACCACTGCCCATCTATCGACCACTATCACGACACCAGACACTCAAGGAGCAATCCGATAGTTTCAATAAAACCCATGACATCCCTTGTTCAAAGACAGTTTTCATAATTGGGACCAAAATTGTTCAACATCATACCCAATACATGGAAAATTAAAAGTAAAAACGTCCTGTGTAAACTGATCAATGTTTGGCTTCTCCATTTAGGGAGGGTCAAAAGCGAATACATGCTGATTAATAGATATGTACACTTTTAAATAAGACCTTCATATGTAATTCATTATTACTCTACATCAAACCAAAAAATGCAAAAATCACACAACCAGTACCTATCAAACACATTTACATAATCTCTTTATACTTAATTATTATACGTTTTTATTATATTATATTACCATACTGTGTCAATATTAGCTTTTTCACTTCCTATTTTTGTATGATGGCTCTTAATATCAATTTGACTGTCCTAAAACGGGATTTGTTCCTAGCTGGGCAGTCAAAGCTTTCTTAAATGTTTTTGTTAAATAATTTGTGTTTCAAATAAAAGAATAATATTATTATTATTTTTTTTTTTTTAATATATAATTTGACACTTTCAGCCAACAAAATAGAACATCCATGTATCCATCCAGAATTTTGATATATAACATACTGTTATACAATATAATATATGTATCTGCATATATATATATATATTAAAAAACCATTTCCCCTAATAATATTTTGGGATCTTGAAAAGTTTAACAATTTTTAAGCACCTTATTAAATTAATCCGACTATTTAAAATAATTTCCTCGACTTCCAATTTCTTAAAATATTCTAGATATAATCATGGAGAAAAATCACACAATAATCATGGAGAAAAAATGCTAAGCTCCTCTCAGACATTCAATGTTGATCTATTTTCATCAACCATTCTCTACAATTTAATAAAATCTGTAAGTATAGATATGTTTTGGATCAGAACAAGGTTG
The DNA here is from genome assembly GCA_022606495.2 of Halesus radiatus. Lineage (NCBI taxonomy): Eukaryota > Metazoa > Arthropoda > Insecta > Trichoptera > Limnephilidae > Halesus > Halesus radiatus. The sequence goes on from JAHDVE020009375.1 coordinate 104,592, forward strand.
GGATGGGTACCTACTTCAGGTATCAAAACATGCTTCAAATATTAAAGGTATGATTTCTAAATACTAATAACTTAACCGTTAGATTGCGGCCCAGCGCCATCGCCTGCAATTTTCAGTGTGCTTATTGTCATCCTTGGGAGTGCACATATTCAATTTGAGCGTGGTGTATTGCGGTTGGCGCTTGTCTTGATAACTGTATTTATTGTTTATCCTGTTTAAATAAATACACCCTAAAGTAAATCGATATTTTTCACCATCATTTCAAGGATGATCGTAATGTATCAAATGACAGCGGCACTACAGACGACGAGACCTTTATTCCCATAAATTAATGTGTGCAGCTAAGCAAATGAGATAAGTCTATTCAATCTCATATGCGCTAGCTGTAAAAAGGGACTACATGGACCACGGAAAAACACAATTGTGAAATGAAACAATCTTATATTTTCGTATTTTTTAATATTTTTTGTAGTTGTAAATACATATTTTTTAATTAGAACTACAATATTCGTAAAATTTCATTCTTCACTTGTTTAATTTTTTTTTTAAATCACAAAACTAGTTGCTACCGTTATCTTTTTCATTTTGTATCGTTTCGGTTTCATTTTTTTTATATGAATACCGTACAAGAGTCCCAACTGCTCCCAACCGTCTGGAGCCAGTGAGACTATGGCATCCCCAATTGGGGAATGTTGTGAGGCTGAATGTATTAGGGAAGTGAAGGAGAATGGAAAGAGGAACGTGGGGAAATACATGGCTATTCAGATCTGGTCACTAAAAGCCATTTCAAGCAACGTTTCAATTTTGAATGGTGGTCTTTCACCAGGACGATACTGAGAGTATCTTCCACTCTGAAACATGCGCAAATATACTATATATTATTTTTAAATGAATTAATTGTGAAACAGCACAAATTAATTAAATAAAATTTACTTGCGCACGCCGGGATTTGAACCCGCAACCTTCGGATTCGTAGTCGAGAGCCTTACCCCTCGACCTTGGAGGCCGTCAAATTGTTATGTTTCTTGTTCGTGTTTCATTTTGAGAGTTGTTAATATTATATTCAATGATTTAAAAAATATATTGTAATCAGGTCCATAAGCCTCAAGAAGTTATTCCAATTTTTTTTTAAATGTGTAATTTGGTAACGGTTTTGCACTGTAATGGAACGCTTGTATTCAAGTAATCACCAAAATATGAATGATTTGGTCGCCATAGTTAATTGCCATATTACTATTCCGGCACCAAAATGTTTGGCAATAACACAATCGGTTTCCAAAAACATGTGATCCGGATATTAGTTTGCGACTATCCGAGATTTTGCCAGTGGAAATCATATCCTTACAGCAAACTAAGAGCACCGCTGGATGAGTTATTGATAAGTTAATCTAATTACGTCATAAAATAATGGTTTTCTTCGTTTATTAGGTCCTATTGTAACATAATAGTAACCTTTCCTAACCTTATTATTTAATATAAACCTAATTATGTAAATATAATTTCTTCAAAAGATTGATATTCGCTTTATGGCATCATTATTAATAAATTAATTAAAAAATTACTTTATAATCACCACTTTATTAATTGATATATACATATCAACATGTTTCGAAGGCTTTTGATCATCAAAAATATACAGAATAGAGTATATTGCTGGTGAGGATAGCTTTGCTTTCGAAACGTGTTGATACGTATATATTAATAAAGTCGTGATTACAAAGTAATTCTAATTCATTTACTAATGATTACTTTCAAAATGTAGGTACCTGATCAAGTATCCAGTGGTCATTAATTTAAAAAAAGGTTCATAATTTACAAATATGGCGATAAAATTATTTTTAATATTCGCTGATTCTATACTTTTAGTATCGAAATCTGATTTAGGTGACTGAATACTCAAATTATCTTTAACCCATTTTAATGACCAAACACACGTTGGTGCTTATTTTAATAGTACCCATAAAATAACACGTTTTTAATTATATTAAAGTATCGATTTCGCCAAGCCGAACGGTAAAAAATGAAGGTAGGGTAAGGTTCATGATCGTTTAACAGACTTTAATATTTTTATATGACGGGTTCATTCACTGGGTAACAAAACGGGCGGGGAATAACGGCTTTAGGGCCCATCTAGAGTCTATTAAACAGGAATTAGTGTCATCTTGAGCCGAAGTTTCTCGACAAATCTCTCGAGCTATATTTCAAAAGTTGTTCTTTACGGTTATCTAAGCCTTTATTGTATTCCACGAAACGATAATGAAAGTTCTTTGAAATTTCCTCATTTGCCATGAATTTATCTGGCCCCTGTAATTTGGGTAATAAAGCTCCCTAAAACAAGTTTAATTGAGGAGATTTAATTAATTTTATTATTTTAAGGTATTCCTTTAACCTGAAATTAGTTAGATTTTCGTAGGTAAGCTTTATTAATTGAAGAACTTTTAACAATATTTGGGTAGGATCACAATTACCTTCCGTATCTACTTAACCATTTACCTTACCCGCTGGCTTGTGGCTATATAGGCTGAAGCGTCTGGTTTCCAAGGCAATTTGACTAGATATGTGTACCTAAAGCACAACCATACGACCGCCTTCGGTATAAGCATTTGATTTTAATTCGAGAGGTTACAGCATCAATTCTTGTCGCAGCAAAAGAATATAATTTCTTTCAGAAACTCGATATTCACTTAATCAAGTTGATTGATACTGGTATTGTTCGAAATAAAGCCGACAAGGAGGGATCGAACAATAGGCACGACTTTGGGAAAGGACTGTCTTTCGACGTGAGTACTGGGAAAACCAGTACTTCCAGCCTTACGATGTTGATGGTGATTCAACCATAAGTTTGACGAACCTCACGAAATTTATATGCCTTCTTCGAATTATTGCATTATAATTTATGTTATTTTAATTATTCTAAGGAAATTTTTATAATATTCGGAAAAAATGTGACCTTATTGGAGTACCCCGTTCTGAGGTCACATTGTACATGGTTTTTGTATGAATTATATTTTTTGTAATGTAGGTGTAGCGGAATTTTAAATGTAAATATAACGTATAAGCACAGTGAACAGGTAAGCAATATAAAAATATAATATGAGGAAAATTTATAAAGCAATAAAAGAACGAAAACTCTTAAATCTCGAAAATAACATGAGATGTTTAAGGAAACATATAAGTTTGTTGTTGAAACTCTGTGTGGTTGCAATATTGAATCTGTATTCTTCCTTCCCTTGTCCATAATCCATGTTTTAATACTTCTTTTCAGGTCGATTAATTTTGTAATGGTTTTTATTGCTAGAGGGGAGATGTCAAATAATTTTATAGTGAAATATGTCTTATGCAGTACATTTCGCTGTCGAAAATTCATTTTAGTCATAGGTTTGTTGAATGTTTAATGTAATGAGGATCATCTGAATCGATCCGGGTTTTGTAAGTGTCTGTTTTAATACGTAAATTTAAATATCTTTTGAATACGAGTAGGAGTAGGGGTAGGAGTAGGAGTAGGAGTTTGAGAGTCATTAAATTCGAGGTCTTAAACAACATAAATCGGGGTATCAAAATAAGCTCTCCTTAATCGAACTTTCTCGTCCTAGAATTATTAATATTTACATATTTGTAAAAAGCATTTACTTTGTGGCATTGGTCAGGACTATATTAACAAAACAAAAACAAACAAAAATACTGTTTTTACAATACAGTCCTGACGAATGAATTGATTTAAAACAAATTTTTGTGTTTGTATCATAATTAATATTTAACTCGAAAATCGGTAAATTCTTTTGATGAACTTTGATAGTAAAAGGGCGAGAGGGACGTCGGAGATTTATTAATTCAAAATAATGATAGTATTATTACGCAATACGATAAACATAATGTTTTTAAATAGAAAAATATTCATTAAATATTTTATAAATTTACATAGGCTTAGCATTTATCAAAATATAAGCAGAAATATTGCATTTTTCTGACCGTCCCATTGTAAGTTTTACAAAATATTTAAAATACGAATATGAATTTTAAAGTGGAGAAAAGTATCTTTAATCTTTTATCGTTGCTTTTTTGTAACTAACCTTACCAAAGATTTGTAATCCGCATTACAAAAAAAAACATTAAAGTTACGTAATGTTCATGAAAAAAATAAACTACACACTGTTTTTTTTTTTAATTTATCAAATCGACAAGTTACAGAAAAACCTTCACAGCATTTTTTAATGATATTCTAATTGTAAATGTTTTTGTAAAACATGCGTAGAACGGTCAGAAATGTGCAATATTTCTGATTATATTTTGATAAATGCTAAGCCCATGCAAATTGAAAAAAAAACGTAATAAATATTTTTCTCTTTAAAAACAACATGTTTATCGTATTGCACATTAATATGATCATTATTTTGAATTAATAAATAATAACTCTCCGACGTCCCTCTCCCCGTTAGAGTTATTTTGCTGACAAATCTTCATTAGTTCATAAATCGTTCAAAATTAACCGAGAACATTATAAATATGTTATATTGCTTTATCGGAGATTATAGTACAGCCCGTGGCACTAACGGGATCTATCGAATCATAACAAGTATCAGACCGAACTCACTGATGTTAGGTAATCATAACATATATTAATAATATTTGGAAGCCCTACAAATGACCTATTTAGGTCACCGCATCTAGAAGGCCCTATTTATACCACAGTTCCATTCAACGAGTGTACGCACTACGCATGGGAAACTGTTTATCGTTTACGTGCGAAACTTTTCATCGATTTTCCAACGTAGTTGTAGCGTGAGGGAAATGAATGAAAGATTTATAAATATTTCCAACTTCGCGTAGACCTACAGATGACCTGTTTAGGTCACTAAATTTAGATGGTGTAAAACAGAACATTTTAAGCTCATTTCGTTGAATCGGGTGAGGATAATGAAAATCTAATATATTAGAAAAGTATTACTGACTAGTATTCTTAAAACAACGTCATAGAATTTACTGGAAATACCCTACTCAAACCTTGAAGTTGAAATATAGAAGTCGCTGAAACCCCCTTATTAAAAACCCATTTCGCCTCAGCACAGGATCTCCTAGTGAAGAGGACTATGAAAAAAAAATGTACATGTATTTTTTTTTAAATATTTATACCGTACCTTAAAATGTCAAAATTATATAGATATAATAAAATAAATAAATAAAAAAAGAAGAAACTTTTAAAAATTACTTGTTACATCCCAAATAAGTGGATATGATAACATGCATGTCTGCATCCGATTGAGAAAGTGCCTATATGTCTTTTTTAACATTTTAATCTTTGTAGTTTGTCTGTGCAATTGCATGTATCAAAAAATTAATTAATAAATAAGAAATTTAAAAAAAAAAAGTATCCCGGATTCTCGGTGTATTGAACGCAACATAATTATTACTAGTGACGTGTGGGACCTTAATAAAATACAACTAGGTTTTGCCTATTGCAGTGCTGCAATTGGTTTGTGTATTTAGAATATGTGTTGTAATGTGGATGAAGCAAGAAGTGTGTGTGTTGGAAATAATTTTTAAAACGAATATTTGGAAAAATATTTATACTCAACCTCCTACTCCTACTCCAACTCCTACTCCAACTCCTACTCCAACTCCTACTCCAACTCCTACTCCAACTCCTACTTCAACTCCTACTCCAACTCCTACTCCAACTCCTACTCCAACTCCTACTCCAACTCCTACTCCAACTCCTACTCCAACTCCTACTCCAACTCCTACTCCAACTCCTACTCCAACTCCTACTCCAACTCCTACTCCAACTCCTACTCCAACTCCTACTCCAACTCCTACTCCAACTACTCCAACTACTCCAACTACTCCAACTCCAACTCCTACTCCAACTCCTACTCCAACTCCTACTCCAACTCCTACTCCAACTCCTACTCCAACTCCTACTCCAACTCCTACTCCAACTCCTACTCCAACTCCTACCCCAACTCCTACTCCAACTCCTACTCCAACTCCTACTCCTAATCCAACTCCTACTCCAACTCCTACTCCAACTCCTACTCCAACTCCTACTCCAACTCCTACTCCAACTCCTACTCCAACTCCTACTCCAACTCCTACTCCAACTCCTACTCCAACTCCTACTCCAACTCCTACTCCATCTCCTACTCCAACTCCTACTCCAACTCCTACTCCAACTCCTACTCCAACTCCTACTCCAACTCCTACTCCAACTCCTACTCCAACTCCTACTCCAACTCCTACTCCAACTCCTACTCCAACTCCTACTCCAACTCCTACTCCAACTTCCTACTCCAACTCCTACTCCAACTCCTACTCCAACTCCTACTCCAACTCCTACCCACCCTACTCCAACCCTACCCAACTCCTACTCCAACCCTACTCCAACTCCTACTCCAACTCCTACCCAAATTCCTACTCCAACTCCTACTCCAACTCATACTCCAACCCTACTCCAACTCCTACTCCAACTCCTACTCCAACTCCTACTCCAACTCCTACTCCAACTCCTACTCCAACTCCTACTCCAACTCCTACTCCAACACCTACTCCAACTCCTACTCCAACTCCTACTCCAACTCCTACTCCAACTCCTACTCCAACACCAACTCCAACTCCTACTCCAAATTCTACTCCAACTCCTACTCCAACTCCTACTCCAACTCCTACTCCAACTCCTACTCCAACTCCTACTCCAACTCCTACTCCAATTCCTACTCCAACTCCTACTCCAACTCCTACTCCAACTCCTACTCCAACTCCTACTCCAACTCCTACCCAACCTCCTACTCCAACTCCTACTCCAACTCCTACTCCAACTCCTACTCCAACTCCTACTCCAACTCCTACTCCAATTCCTACTCCAACTCCTACTCCAACTCCTACTCCAACTCCTACTCCAACTCCTACTCCAACTCCTACCCAACTCCTACCCATCTCTACTCCAACTCCTACTCCAACTCCTACTCCAACTCCTCCTCCAACTCCTACTCCAACTCCTACTCCAACTCCTACTCCAACTCCTACTCCAACTCCTACTCCAACTCCTACTCCAACTCCTACTCCAACTCCTACTCCATCTCCTACTCCAACTCCTACTCCAACTCCTACTCCAACTCCTACTCCAACTCCTACTCCTACTCCAACTCCTACTCCAACTCCTACTCCAACTCCTACTCCAACTCCTACTCCAACTCCTACTTATACTCAACCTCCTACCCCTACTCCAACTCCTACTCCAACTCCTACTCCAACTCCTACTCCAACTCCTACTCCAACTCCTACTCCAACTCCTACTCCAACTCCTACTCCAACTCCTACTCCAACTCCTACTCCAACTCCTACTCCAACTCCTACTCCAACTCCTACTCCAACTCTTACTCCAACTCCTACTCCAACTCCTACTCCAACTCCTACTCCAACTCCTACTCCAACTCCTACTCCAACTCATACTCCAACCCTACTCCAACTCCTACTCCAACTCCTACTCCAACTCCTACTCCAACTCCTACTCCAACTCCTACTCCAACTCCGACTCCAACTCCTACTCCAACTCCTACTCCAACTCCTACTCCAACTCCTACTCCAACTCCTACTCCAACTCCTACTCAAACTCCTACTCCAACTCCTACTCCAACTCCTACCCTACATCTACCCAACTCCTACCCTACATCTACCCAACTCCCACCCTACATCTACCCAACCCCTACCCTACGACTACCACTATTAAATATTTAAAGAAAATGAAAAGAAAAAAACTTTCAATGTTAGCCTTTATCTCGACAAATGGGGCCTAGGAATTTGTTGCCAATTTTTTAATTGCCCAAATCTCGTTGCGTAGGTGGAGACGCTCAATTTGATACCCATATCGGCGACCCGTACCCCTACCCTTACTCCTACTTCTACCTCTACCCCTATCCCTACCCCACATCCCCCTTAAATCTACCCTATCCCTACTGTACCGCTATTCTTATTGAGTATTTATAGGAAAGAAACAGAAAAAAGCTTTCAGTATTAGCCTTTTCTCGCAAAAGAGAGCCAAGATTTAACTGTTCATATTTTCACCGAGATGCCCGGATCCGCTACGTCAATACGCGTATTTTTATACCAATATCAGATATATTACGAAAGAAAAAGAATATCAAAATGAATTATTTATAAAAATATCTCACTCTTAGATTTTCTGTGCTCCTGGCAAAAATCCATGAATCTGTAATTTTATATGCAAGTTATTGTCCATTTAGAAGCAACAAAAAAATAAATATATTATGTCAATCTCGAAACAGCTCTTCGGATTCTGTCTATTTGGTCCGTTTAAAAAAATGGCGCTATTTAAAATAAATATTTATCAAAAAAACAGCGATTTTAGTTCCTCTAATGTATTTCATATGTAAAAGAATCAAGTCATGATATCGTATCGGTAGTACTTAATTATTTAGCCAAAACTGCTCAGTACCTACCTAGTAACTATTTTCGAATAAATTCGATGGGGTAAATGTTTTCTTCTCACTGGCAACATCGTAAGTGCCGCCATCTTGTCCGCCATTTTCTTTTTAAATATGTACACTATCGAACAAATTAACGTATTCATTTCAAATAAATTAATAAAATTTAACAACAACATAAAAATAAAACGTGACTTTTTTGTTTTTTTTTTTTGGTAATGACATTGTTGGAGGGTGTACTTTTTGAATTCGCAAACGCCGACAGTCTATTCGTAATTAATAAATGAAAAACTGAAAAAAAATCGACAAATCTTTATTTGAAAAATATATTTTTTCTACCCCAACGTTCGCCGAGACGGACCTTTTCGATTTTCGGAAAAAAACTTATTCGAAAAAAAACATTTAATTATATTACAAAAATTAATTAATATTTTGTGTCTACGTTTTTTGGTCGGTGTCTGTTTTTCGTGATCACTTAATATGGAACGTTTTCAAAGGAAACTGTCGGTATATTACGGGGAGAATTTCTTTGCGATGAAATTTGAATTACCGCCAAATTCGATTAGTTTTTTTAATTTATCCTTACGGATTTCACTGTAGTTCTAGTGCCGACCGCTAGGGTCGCTAGTAAAAAAAATTTTTTTTTTCCTTTTAATCAATAATATGTCGTTTCATGACGATTTTGGAAATGTCAAAAGTTTGATGGATTATCCTGGGGTTTTTTTCAAGAAATGCGGCCGAACTGACCGATTATTAACCTTCCGAAATCTGTTTTAGTAAATATTGTCCAATTATTTATCCTTCCCCGTGAGTATTTTTTATGGATTACGCTTTCCCGTGAAGAGACATGTTTTTCAAATTTTTCCAGATATTTAATTTTTTTCCCCATATTTTTACGTGACGCGCGGCTGACTCAAGCGAGTAATCTTTTCAGACTTGGCCAGCCAATGCGACCCTTGCGGTGTTCTAAACTCTACGGGAGTACAGTCGACTTTCGCGAGACTGCGGGTGCCATATTTTCCCATACAAAAAATGACACCTCAAAATTTGAGCGAAAACGAACCTTAAGGTGTTTCGCGTGGATAAGGCGCTTGGGTCGATTTTTGACTGGCTGGCGAAGTCTGAAAAAAGTGACGAATAGAGCATTAATATATATACTAGGTTTTGCCTATTGCAGAGCTGCAATTGGTTATGAATAGTTGTGTATGTGTGTTGTAATGTAGATGAAGTAAGAAGTGTGTGTGTTGGAAATAATTTTTAAAACGAATATTTGGAAAAATATTTATACTCAACCTCCTACCCCTACTCCAACTCCTACTCCAACTCCTACTCCAACTCCTACTCCAACCTCTACTCCAACTCCTACTCCAACTCCTACTCCAACTCCTACTCCAACTCCTACTCCAACTCCTACTCCAACTCCTACTCCAACTCCTACTCCAACTCCTACTCCAACTCCTACCCTACATCTACCCAACTCCTACCCTACATCTACCCAACTCCTACCCTACATCTACCCAACTCCTACCCTACGACTACCACTATTAAGTATTTAAAGAAAATGAAAAGAAAATTTTTTTCAATGTTAGCTTTATTTCGACAAATGGGGCCTAGGAATTTGATGCCAAATTTTTAATTGCCCAAATCTCGTTGCATAGGTGGAGACGCTCAGTTTGATACCCATATCGGCTAAACCTACCCCTACCCCTACCACTACCCCTGCTCTTACCCCTATTCCTTCCCCGACCCCTACCCCACCCCTAGTGATTTTATTTTAATATATGTGTTTTGCGTAATATTTTCCCTTAAAAATATGAGCCACGTCTTGCAAAATGGGGCTTTGGAGCTAACTGCTAAGTTTAAGGGGAAAGTAAAAAAACAGCGCTATATAAATTTAAAAAAAAATCATGCAAAAAATTGTCGTTTTCTATCAATAAATGAATTTTTATCGATTTTTTTCGTTCACCGAATTATTTCTTCCTTGTATATTTCAAATTAGTATTACAATATTAGTCACGTAAGTATTAATAATGGCGCCGTGTAAAATCGCCTACGCATTAAAAAAAAAATCGTAATTCTATTTCAACAAATTCGTTTATTTAAAATATTATTAAACCTTCAAAGCATTTTTTTCATACTATTCCGATAGGCTGCTTTGAAAAATAGGGTACCTACCCGAAAATTAAATTCGAATGCTTTCGTACATTAGATTCTCGGGTAGGTACTTGTAATATTGCACTTGGCTACAAACTGAAGGAATTTTCTCGAACAAAATTATCCCATAGAAAAGTGAATTAGGCGCGAAGGAATAAAATTACGGTTTTGATCAGCTTTTATAACTGTCAAAAGTTTGAACGATTATTGTGGAAGTTTTCCCACGGGTTGCTATAGATGTCGCGATTTCCAAAACTTCCTACGTGGTTTTTAAAAGCGATTATCCATTTATTTAACCTCTTCGACTCACAGAAATGAAAGATTAAGTATTTTCGTGGCCGACGGCAATAGTGGAAGAAAATTTTCCGCCGAGAGATCAGGTTTCTGTTTTTGTACGTACTTTTTAAATATTTTCGTGGCCAATTATTTTTGTTTCACCGGCAACACGTAGGGTGAGAAAGATCGCTGGAAACTCGAATGAAGATCGAGCAGCGCCACCCGGCGGGTACGAAGATTGCGGTTGAAAATAGAACCGACTCGATTGGATTTGAATTTTTCCTCACTTAATTAACGTTACTTCTAGTTCTCGCCGACAGATGAAACCCGTAATCGTTCCCTATCTTCGATACGAATTTTTCAGTAGTTTCTAGAGATTTTTCTTAGATCACAATTTTTTTTCCCGATATTTTACGTCCTTTTCAGACTTGTTTTACGTCTTTTTCAGACTTGGCCGGCTAATGGGACCCTTCCGGTGTTCTAAACTCTACGGGCGGTTAGGTCGACTTTCGCGAGACAGGGCCGGTCCGAAAAAATGACACATTTTTTTTTGACCGAAAACGAACCTTGAGGTGTTTCGAATGGATAGGGCGCTAAGGTCGCTTTCGGCTTGGCCGGCGAAGTCTGAAAATGGGGAAAAGTTAGAACAATACTAAAATGAACCTTAAGGCGTTTCGAATGGATAGGGCGCCAAGGTCGTTTTCGGCTTGGCCGGCAAAGTCCGAAAATGGGGAAAAGTTAGAACAATACTATATATACTAGGTTTTGCCTATTGCAGTGCTGCAATTGGTTTGTGTATTTAGAATATGTGTTGTAATGTGGATGAAGCAAGAAGTGTGTGTGTTGGAAATAATTTTAAAACGAATATTTGGAAAAATATCTATACTCAACCTCCTACCCCTACTCCAACTCCTACTCCAACTCCTACTCCAACTCCTACTCCAACTCCTACTCCAACTCCTACTCCAACTCCTACTCCAACTCCTACTCCAACTCCTACTCCAACTCCTACTCCAACTCCTACTCCAACCTCTACTCCAACTCCTACTCCAACTCCTACTCCAACCTCTACTCCAACTCCTACTCCAACTCCTACTCCAACTCCTACTCCAACTCCTACTCCAACTCCTACTCCAACCCCTACTCCAACTCCTACTCCAACTCCTACTCCAACTCTACTCCAACTCCTACTCCAACTCCTACTCCAACTCCTACTCCAACTCCTACTCCAACTCCTACTCCAACTCCTACTCCAACTCCTACTCCAACTCCTACTACAACTCCTACTCCAACTCCTACTCCAACTCATTCTCGAACTCCTACTCCAACTCCTACTCCAGCTCCTACTCCAACTCCAACTCCTACTCCAACTCCTACTACAACTCCTACTCCAACTCCTACTCCAACTCCTACTCCAACTCCTGCTCCAACTCCTACTCCAACTCCTACTCCAACTCCTACTCCAACTCCTACTCCAACTCCTACTCCAACTCTTACTCCAACTCCTACCCTACATCTACCCAACTCCTATCCTACATCTACCCAACTCCTACCCTACGACTACCACTATTAAGTATTTAAAAAAATGAAAAGAAAAACTTTCAATGTTACCTTTATTCGAGAAATGGGGCCTAGGAATTTGCTGCCAAATTTTTAATTGCGCAAATCGGGTTGCGTAGGAGGAGACGCTCAGTTTGATACCCATATCGGCTACCCCTACCCCTACCCCTACCTCTACCCCTGCTCATACCCCTATTCCTTCCCCGACCCCTACCCCACCCCTAGTGATATTATTTCAATAAATGTGTTTTCCTTAATATTTTCCCTTAAAAATATGAGCCACATCTTGCAAAATGGGGCTTTGGAGCTAACTGCTAAGTTCAAGGGAAAAGTAAAAAAACAGCGCTATATAAATTTTTTAAATAACAGAAAAAATTGCCGTTTTCTATCAATAAATGCATTTTTAATGATTTTTTTCGTTCACCGAATTATTTTCTCCTTGCATATTTCAAATGAATATTGCAAGTATTAATAATGGCACCGTGTCAAATCGCCTACGCATTAAAAAAAAATTCGTAATTTTATTTCAAGAAATTAATTTTTTTTTAAATATTATTAAACCTTCAAAGCATTTTTTCATACTATTCCGTTTGTTTGCTGTTAAAACTTGGGTACCTAACCGGAAATTAAATTCGAATGCTTTATTAGATAACATTCTCGCGTAGGTACTTTTGTAATATGAGACCGGGCGGGAAAGAATAAAATGACGATTTTTCTCAAGTTTTATAACTGTCAAAAGTTTGAGCGATTACTGTGGATTTTTCGACATGGGTGTCTGTAAATGTCGCGATTGTTAAAACTCCCGCCACCTGTTTTAGTAAGGATTATCCATTTATTTAACCTCTTCGACTCACAGAAATGAAAGATTAAGTATTTTCGTGGCCGACGGCAATAGTGGAAGAAAATTTACCGCCGAGAGATCAGGTTTCTGTTTTGTACGTACTTTTTAAATATTCTCGTGGGCAATTATTTTTCTTTCACTGGCAACACGTAGGGTAAGAAAGATCGCTGGAAACTCGAATGAAGATCGAGCAGCGCCACACGGCGGGTACGAAGATTGCGGTTGAAAATAGAGTCGACTCGATTGGATTTGAATTTTTGCTTACTAATTTAAGGTTAGTTCTAGTTCTCGCCGATAGATGGAACCCGTAATCGTTCAATATCTTCGATACAAATTTATCAGTAGTTTCTTGAGATTTTTCTTAGATCACATTTTTTTTTCCCGATATTTTACGTCCTTTTCAGACTTGTTTTACGTCCTTTTCAGACTTGGCCGGCTAATGGGACCCTTCCGGTGTTCTAAACTCTACGGGCGGTTAGGTCGACTTTCGCGAGACAGGGCCGGTCCGAAAAAATGACACTTTTTTTTTTGACCGAAAACGAACCTTGAGGTGTTTCGAATGGATAGGGCGCTAAGGTCGCTTTCGGCTCGGCCGGCGAAGTCTGAAAATGGGGAAAAGTTAGAACAATCCTAAAATGAACCTTGAGGTGTTTCGAATGGATAGGGCGCCAAGGTCGCTTTCGGCTTGGCCGGCAAAGTCCGAAAATGGGGAAAAGTTAGAACAATACTATATATATACTAGGTTTTGCCTATTGCAGAGCTGCAATTGGTTATGAATAGTTGTGTATGTGTGTTGTAATGTGGATGAAGCAAAAAGTGTGTGTGTTGGAAATAATTTTTAGAACGAATATTTGGAAAAATATTTATACTCAACCTCCTACCCCTACTCCAACTCCTACTCCAACTCCTACTCCAACTCCTACTCCAACTCCTACTCCTACTCCAACTCCTACTCCAACTCCTACTCCAACTCCTACTCCAACTCCTACTCCAACTCCTACTCCAACTCCTACTCCAACTCCTACTCCAACCTCTACTCCAACTCCTACTCGAACTCCTACTCCAACTCCTACTCCAACTCCTACTCCAACTCCTACTCCAACTCCTACTCCAACTCCTACTCCAACTCCTACTCCAACTCCTACTCCAACTCCTACTCCAACTCCTACTCCAACTCCTACTCCAACTCCTACTCCAACACCAACTCCAACTCCTACTCCAAATTCTACTCCAACTCCTACTCCAACTCCTACTCCAACTCCTACTCCAACTCCTACTCCAACTCCTACTCCAACTCCTACTCCAACTCCTACTCCAACTCCTACTCTAACTCCTACTCCAACTCCTACTCCAACTCCTACTCCAACTCCTACTCCAACTCCTACTCCAACTCCTACTCCAACTCCTACTCCAACTCCTACTCCAACTCCTACTCCAACTCCTACTCCAACTCCTACTCCAACTCCTACCCTACATCTACCCAACTCCTACCCTACATCTACCCAACTCCTACCCTACATCTCCCCAACTCCTACCCTACATCTACCCAACTCCTACACTACATCTACCCAACTCCTACCCTACATCTACCCAACTCCTACCCTACATCTACCCAACTCCTACCCTACATCTACCCAACTCCTACCCTACATCTACCCAACTCCTACCCTACATCTACCCAACCCCTACCCTACGACTACCACTATTAAATATTTAAAGAAAATGAAAAGAAAAAACTTTCAATGTTAGCTTTATCTCGACAAATGGGGCCTAGGAATTTGTTGCCAATTTTTTAATTGCCCAAATCTCGTTGCGTAGGTGGAGACGCTCAGTTTGATACCCATATCGGCTAAACCTACCCCTACCCCTACCCCTACCCCTGCTCTTACCCCTATTCCTTCCCCGACCCCCACCCCACCCCTAGTGATTTTATTTTAATAAATGTGTTTTGCGTAATATTTTTCCTTAAAAATATGAGCCACATCTTGCAAAATCGGGCCTCGGAGCCAACTGCTAAGTTCAAGGCGAAAGTAAAAAACAGCGCTATATAAATTTAAAAAAAAATCAGAGAAAAAATGGTCCCTTCATCTACCCAACTCCTACCCTACATCTACTCTACATCTACCCTATATCTACCCTACATTTACCCAACTCCTACCCTACGACTACCACGATTAAGTATGTAAAGAAAAGAAGAAGAATTTTTTTTTCAATATTAGAATTATTCGAGAAATGGGGCCTAGGAATTTGCTGCCAAATTTTTAATCGCGCAAATCGGCTTGCGTAGGTGGAGACGCTCAGTTTGATACCCATATCGGCGACCCGTACCCCTACCCCTACTCCTACTTCTACCTCTACCCCTATCCCTACCCTACATCTCCCTTACATCTACCCTATACCTACTGTACCGGTATTCTTATTGAGTATTTATAGGAAAGAAACAGAAAAAAGCTTTCAGTATTAGCCTTTTCTCGCAAAAGAGAGCCAAGATTTAACTGATCATATTTTCACCGAGATGCCCGGATTTGCTACGTCAATACGCGTATTTTGATACCAATATCAGATATATTACGAAAGAAAAAGAATATCAAAATGAATTATTTATAAAATATCCGACTCTTTGATTTTCTGTGCTCCTGTGAAAAATCCATTAATTCATAATTTTATACGCAAGTTATTACCCATTTAGAAGCCACAAAAAAATAAATATATTATGTCAATCTCGAAACAGATCTACATGCTCTTCGGATTCTGTGTATTTTGTCCGTTTAAAAAAAATGGCGCTATTTCAAATAAATATTTATTAAACAGCGATTTCAGTTTCTGCAACCTATTTCTCGTACGTTGAAAAGAATCAATTCATAATATCGTTATATGTAGGTACCCTTAGTCTTTTTGAAAAGTTTTCAGTACCTACCCAGTAATTATTTTCGAATAAATTTATTCAAATTCGAATGCTTTATTAGATAACATTCTCGCGTAGGTACTTTTGTATTTGCATACAATCTATGGAACATTCTCTAAGAAAAATTATGCAATATGACAGCGGGCGGGAAGGAACGAAATGGCGCTTTTTTTATATTTCCCAACTGTCATAAGTTTGAACGATTATTGTGGTAGTTTTTCCACGGGTCGCTGTAGATGTCTCTATTTTCAAAACTTCCTACGTGGTTTTTAAAAGCGATTATCCATTTATTTAACCTCTTCGACTCACAGTAATGAAAGATTAAGTATTTTCGTGGCCGACGGCAATAGTGGAAGAAAATTTTCCGCCGAGAGATCAGGTTTCTGTTTTTGTACGTACTGTTTAAATATTCTCGTGGGCAATTATTTTTCTTTCACGGCAACACGTAGGGTGAGAAAGATCGCTGGAAACTCGAATGAAGATCGAGCAGCGCCACCTGGCGGGTACGAAGATTGCGGTTGAAAATAGAACCGACTCGATTGGATTTGAATTTTTCCTCACTTAATTGACGTGACTTCTAGTTCTCGCCGATAGATGGAACCTGTAATCGTTCAATATCTTCGATACAAATTTTTCAGTAGTTTCTAGAGATTTTTCTTAGATCACATTTTTCCCCAGATTTTTACCCCACATTTTCAACATCATATACGACATCACAACATCATATGCGACATTCATTTTCAGTAGTTGGACCGGAAAATTGACTCTTCCGGTGTTCTAAACTCTACGGGCGGTTCGGTCTACTTTCGCGAGACAGGAGAGAAAAAAAACCGTGGGGAAAAAAGTGAAATTCGTGGTTCGCGAAAACCAACCTTGGGGTGTTTTAAATGGATAGGGCGCATGGTCGTTTTCGGCTAGCCAGCCAAGTCTGAAACCGGGAAAAGTTAGAACAATACTATAGGAACAAAAAACCGTGGGGAAGAAAGTGAAATTCGTGGTTCGCGAAAACGAACCTCGGGGTGTTTTAAATGGATAGGGCGCATGGTCGTTTTCGGCCAGCCAGCCGAGTCTGAAATGGGGAAAAGTTAGAACAATACTATATATACTAGGTTTTGCCTATTGCAGAGCTGCAATTGGTTATGAATAGTTGTGTATGTGTGTTTAAGTGTGCATGAAGCAAGGAGTGTGTGTTGAAAATAATTTTTACAACGAATATTTGGAAAAATAATTCTACTCACCCTCCTACCCCTACTCCAACTCCTACTCCAACTCCTACTCCAACTCCTACTCCAACTCCTACTCCAACTCCTACTCCAACTCCTACTCCAACTCCCACTCCAACTCCTACTCCAACTCCTACTCCAACTCCTACTCCAACTCCTACTCCAACTCCTACTCCAACTCCTACTCCAACTCCTACTCCAACTCCTACTCCAACTCCTACTCCAACTCCTACTCCAACTCCTACTCCAACCCCTACTCCAACCCCTACTCCAACCCCTACTCCAACTCCTAGTCCAACTCCTACTCCAACTCCTACTCCAACTCCTACTCCAACTCCTACTCCAACTCCTACTCCAACTCCTACTCCAACTCTTACTCCAACTCCTACTCCAACTCCTACTCCAACTCCTACTCCAACGCCTACTCCAACTCCCACTCCAACTCCCACTCCAACTCCTACTCCAACTCCTACTCCAACTCCTACTCCAACTCCTACTCCAACTCCTACTCCAACTCCTACTCCAACTCCTACTCCAACTCCTACTCCAACTCCTACTTCAACTCCTACTCCAACTCCTACTCCAACTCCTACTCCAACTCCTACTCCAACTCCTACTCCAACTCCTACTCCAACTCCTACTCTAACTCCTACTCCAACTCCTACTCCAACTCCTACTCCAACTCCTACTCCAACTCCTACCCAAACTCCTAATCCAACTCCTACTCCAACTCCTACTCCAACTCCTACTCCAACTCCTACTCCAACTCCTACTCCAACTCCTACTCCAACTCCTACTCCAACTCCTACCCTACATCTACCCAACTCCTACCCTACGACTACCATGATTAAGTATTTAAAGAAAATAAAAAGAAAAAACTTTCAATGTTAGCTCCATCTCAACAAATGGGGCATAGGAGTTTGTTGCCAAATTTTTAATTGCCCAAATTTCGTTGCGTAGGTGGAGACGCTCAGTTTGATACCCATATCGGCTAAACCTACCCCTACCCCTACCCCTACCCCTGCTCTTACCCCTATTCCTTCCCCGACCCCTACCCCACCCCTAGTGAATTTATTTTAATAAATGTGTTTTGCGTAATATTTTTCCTTAAAAATATGAGCCACATCTTGCAAAATGGGGCTTTGGAGCTAACTGCTAAATTCAAGGGAAAAGTAAAAAAACAGCGCTATATAAATTTAAAAAAAAATCAGAGAAAAAATTTTCCCTACATCTACCCAACTCCTACCCTACATCTACCCTACATCTACCCAACTCCTACTCTACGAATACCACGATTAAGTATGTAAAGAAAAGAAGAAGAAAAAAAGTTTCAATGTTAACTTTATTCGTGAAATGGGGCCTAGGAGTTTGTTGCAAAATTTTTAATTGCCCAAATCAGTTTGCGTAGGTGGCGACGCTCAGTTTGATACCCATATCGGCTACTTCTACCCCTTCCCCTACTCCTACATCTACCCCTACCCCTATCCCTACCCTATATCTTACTTACTTCTACCCTATACCTACTCTACCACTACCCGTATTGAGTATTTATAGAAAAGAAACAAAAAAATGCTTTCAATATTAGCCTTTTCTCGCAAAAGAGCGCCAAGAATTGAATGCTCAAATTTTCACCGAGATGCCCGGATTCGCTACGTCAATACGCGTATTTTGATACCAATATCAGATATATTACGAAAGAAAAAGAATATCAAAATGAATTATTTATAAAATATCCGACTCTTTGATTTTTTGTGCTCCTGTGAAAAATCCATTAATTCATAATTTTATACGCAAGTTATTACCCATTTAGAAGCAACAAAAAAATAAATATATTATGTCAATCTCGAAACAGATCTGCCCGCTCTTCGGATTCTGTGTATTTTGTCCATTTAAAAAAAATGGCGCTATTCAAAATAAATATTTATTAAACAGCGATTTCAGTTTCTGCAACCTATTTCTCGTACGTTGAAAAGAATCAATTCATAATATCGTTATATGTAGGTACCCTTAGTCTTTTTGAAAAGTTTTCAGTACCTACCCAGTAATTATTTTCGAATAAATTTATTCAAATTCGAATGCTTTATTAGATAACATTCTCGCGTAGGTACTTTTGTATTTGCATACAATCTATGGAACATTCTCTAAGAAAAATTATGCAATATGACAGCGGGCGGGAAGGAACGAAATGGCGCTTTTTTTTATATTTCCCAACTGTCATAAGTTTGAACGATTATTGTGGTAGTTTTTCCACGGGTCGCTGTAGATGTCTCGATTTTCAAAACTTCCTACGTGGTTTTTAAAAGCGATTATCCATTTATTTAACCTCTTCGACTCACAGTAATGAAAGATTAAGTATTTTCGTGGCCGACGGCAATAGTGGAAGAAAATTTTCCGCCGAGAGATCAGGTTTCTGTTTTCGTACGTACTGTTTAAATATTCTCGTGGGCAATTATTTTTCTTTCACGGCAACACGTTGGGTGAGAAAGATCGCTGGAAACTCGAATGAAGATCGAGCAGCGCCACCAGGCGGGTACGAAGATTGCGGTTGAAAATAGAACCGACTCGATTGGATTTGAATTTTTCCTCACTTAATTGACGTGACTTCTAGTTCTCGCCGATAGATGGAACCTGTAATCGTTCAATATCTTCGATACAAATTTTTCAGTAGTTTCTAGAGATTTTTCTTAGATCACATTTTTCCTCAGATTTTTACCCCACATTTTCAACATCATATACGACATCACAACATCATATGCGACATTCATTTTCAGTAGTTGGACCGGAAAATTGACCCTTCCGGTGTTCTAAACTCTACGGGCGGTTCGGTCTACTTTCGCGAGACAGAGGGAAAAAAAACCGTGGGGAAAAAAGTGAAATTCGTGGTTCGCGAAAACCAACCTTGGGGTGTTTTAAATGGATAGGGCGCATGGTCGTTTTCGGCTAGCCAGCCAAGTCTGAAACCGGGAAAAGTTAGAACAATACTATAGGAACAAAAAACCGTGGGGAAAAAAGTGAAATTCGTGGTTCGCGAAAACGAACCTCGGGGTGTTTTAAATGGATAGGGCGCATGGTCGTTTTCGGCCAGCCAGCCGAGTCTGAAATGGGGAAAAGTTAGAACAATACTATATATATAATTATAACTGACTTGTTTGGAGTAGTCATTATGAAGCATCGGAAAGTTGTTGTTGACATTTGCAATTGAGTTGATAACTAAATGTTATTTCCTCAAAATCCATGTTGAGACGACGAGTGTATAATTATGCTATGAAGATTTAACAGGTAACTCTCGCAGCGACGGGTAGAGAAACGTTTGATCGGAAACGTGTTAAGCGCTGACAATCACGTAGAAGAAACGTAGTCGAGATCACACACGTATTCGAAAGCAAAAACAAACACCATCCTTTCATTACGTGTTAACGTTACTATGGTCAGGGGCGGATTAAATCATTCGAGGGTCCTACACATAAACAATAAATAAAATAGAAAGAAAAAAAACTTCCTAAAAATAGCGAAGGATGCGTAAAACTCCAATTCAAATTTATTTTGAATACTCGTAAAAATTCATCACCCTTACTAATTCTTTTTTTTTCACTGTTTTCAATGATAGAAAATTTATAATGAATGCAAGTACTTTTACGTATTTTACACGTATTACGGATATGGCTAATCTATCAGCGATTGGTAATATTAATAATTTTTTGAAATAAGACAAAACTTATTACTTTTTTGTGAGCACTACACACTGCACACTTTACTCCTCCGTGCAGGTTAGACGACGAAATTACATAGGCGTGAATTCCACGCATCAATATTGCACTACCAGAATGACATTACATTACTACCAGGATGTAATTACTCCTACTGGAATTACACACGTCAAGAAATCTTTATTTCATAGGTAGAAATTAAAAAATAAAAAAATCAGTTGAAAAACATCTAAAGAAAAAATAATTACGGAATATTTGTACAACACCGAGACATGCGTTGTACAAAAATTAAAAATATTTTACAAACTTTTCACGCATTAAAGCACGTAACGTTTGAAATTTACTTGAATAGTACTCATCTAACAAAAAATGTCACAATTGTTATTTTCAAATATGCGTCAAAATACTGCATTAAGCAAGTATTCTGTCAAACCCGACTTTTGTTTTGTTTTTAACAATATGAAATTAATTTAGTACACACAAATATCACTCTAAATTTTAAACATACTAAGTAAAAAAAAAATTACGTGTGTATTTCCATTGGGTGAAATATAAGGCTATCCACTAACTACTTCCTTAAATTCGAACGAAATCAAGCACCCCTTATGCAGGTGGCGACAAGGTTGAAATTCCCGCTTAACACCGGCCGCATGTTTCGACTTATGCAAAAAAAACATCATCAAAATGCGTGTTTTATTTTATTTTGTGAAGTTCAGGCATAATTATTAAAATGTTTTACTGTAATATTCTAAAAAACTTAATTTGTCACAAACAACAATACGATAATATCGAAAAAGGGGTTGGAAGTAGGAGATTTTGCATTTAAAACATTATTTTGGTCTGGTTTGGTTTTTTCTAAACTCATAAAAAGCATCATCATAAAATGACTAGTTAAACGAAAGGCCAATGTGTGTTCTATTTGCAGTATTTAATAAATCATTTATGATACTTCTGGGTCATCCAATTTTTAAACCAAAAAGAAATAATTTTGCATTACTTCCCATTGCAATTTTCTCCATCTGTAAATACGACCATGTGTAATCTCTTCCGTGTGTAATTCTAGCAGTGTAATACCGGTACGTGAAATTCACGCCTTTGTAATTTTGTACTGATACCCTGCGTGCATTAAGATGGTAGATATTTAAATCCGGCCCTGACTGGTCAATATAGTCTATAATGAAGAAGGGATCATTTTTAACAACTTTTCAGTTCGTAGTTTCTAAAACACGTCTAGATCATTATTAATCTAGTGCGATAATAAGGACACGCGGCGATTGAATAATCGGAAATCGTTCAACTTTCTTTCTTTGACTTTAAGTTTTTTGCAATCACGATGTGGCATCATTATTCTTCATTATTTTCAAGTGGATCGTAATCGGCAAGCGCTGTGGACCTAATGATCGATGCCAGTAGCGTAGCGACTGCCGGGGCACTCAATGACCAGGGGCATGCAGCACACTGAAGTTGTGAAGCTGTGCATATCCCAAAACAATAAGAAGGAAAGTAGATTTTGATAAATATATGAAGATGTGTTTTTCTTCCATAAAGAAACACTTTTTACGATAATTTATGTTTGGGCGTTGAAGGAGCCTGCACCAGAACAGTTATGAAAGGGAGTTTTTATTTTTAATTTTTTTATTTATATTTTACAAAATACAATGCAAAAAGTCCAGATAAACTACTTTTTTGTAGTTTGTCTAACGGAGCTTATTATTCAGAACTCAAAATTAACAGTTAATGTTACAAAATACATATGTCTATATAAAATAAAAAAAATAAAAAAATATGTGTAAAAAACTTAAAACATAAATATTTCTCAAGAATTTTACCCAAAAATATTTTTACAAAAATGTATTAAAAAATAAATAAAATAAAAACACAAACCACAGCAATAAATCATACGTGATATAATATTTCCTTATTATCTAATACAAATAGCTACTTTCAGCTAGCCAAGTTTTCATTATATTTATTAATTGTTTAGTTTTAATACAGTTTTTATTTATTTATTTCAGCGGGTAACATATTTATACAGCTAGCAATCATGTGATCTAAAGTTCTTAGTCCATATTTGTTAGTGTGCTTAGGAACCATTAATCCTTCATTAAAATTGAGACGAGTATTGTAAGTGTGCTCTAGTCTATTTGTATTATAAATAGGGTTGATTTATAAAAACTTCAATATTTATAACAATTTTATCAAGAAACGCACATTATTACGCTTCATTTGATCCATCCCCCCTCACCCACCTCCCTCTCCGATGCGCTTTTGGTTTGAAAAATTGATCGCCTAGAAATATTATAGATGTTTAAATTGAACACTGCGAGTAGAACACATTTTGGAGTCGGTTTAACCGGATGTTTTTTGTTGAGTCTTTTTAGAAGTTTAGAAAAAAATAAAGTATCGGACCGATAAAAAATGCAATTATATCATACGGTGTGGCAAATTTAGAACATGATCGAAACATATTATGATATGTATACCTGAGCTGTTCAAAAATAATTCATATGCATCTTGGTGACGTTTTTTTGTGTATAAACTGGATTGTGTTAAGCAGGAATTCCAACCTTTTCGTCACCGCCTTGCGTATTTCGTTAGAAATGTATGTATACATACAGGTCTCCTAAAAAAATTAATTAATTTAAAGTTTTGCATTCTAATCCGGTGGAAGCATCATTTACAAGAGATCAAGAAAATCAACATCTTCCGATTGCACTATT